>JASDQU010738404.1:78343-89641 GCA_032191745.1 Picea mariana | reverse complement strand
AAGGCACTCAAGGGGTAAAGTATTCTTTAGATGAGAAAGAGAAGATGATCCAAAGCCTAAAGAAGAAGTTGAAGATGTCCTCCACAAAACATCCATAGACAACAGAGCTAGCTTCTCTAGAGAAAGAAAAGGAGACATTCAGACAAGAAGCACTAAATTACAAAGCTAAAGTGTTGCAGCTAGAACAAGAGAAAGAGAATTGGTCACAAGGATAGGTAGCAACATCAGATATGGTTGTCATTGTACCTTCTAATACAGAAGTTGGATCAAGCACTGATGGTCAGTGATGGATTGGTTTAGGCTATGTCCTAAGTAATCTTAAAGACAGGGGAGATCAAGAACCTTAAGGAGGTCATAGAAAAGTTGCAGCAAGAGATGAAAATGAAGGAAGAAAAGATGGCCCAATTTCAAAAGGATGATCAAGATTTGCAAGAGAGGGTGAACAAGCTGAAGACGAGGTTGAAGGGAAAAGTATTGTTGCGAGGAGATAAACATGTAATCTGGGATTCTATTGTTGTTGAAGCTACTAAATTCATAGTTTATCTGAATTTTATAAATGACAAAGATAGTATGGCTATCACTGCCCGAAATAGATGCACTGTTATTAATGAAACACTAGCGAAAAAACCCTTAGAATGGGCCCAAAACAATATTGATTTGTTGAATTTTGTGCCCAATGTCAATCTTCAGACCATTGGGGTAAAAGACATAACTGCACTAATCATTTGGGCCAGGGGGATCATCGCTAAACACAATATGCTCAAATCGGTTCAAACCAAAGCTGTGCAAATTGAACAGAGCATACAGGAGTTTAGGGATACATTTGAACAATTGTTTATCAAGGGCGTCCCTCCATTTTGGGATGGTAAAGGGAAATTATACAATCAAGAAGAATACAGTTCTCTCCTCACTCATTACAGAATGGATCATTCAAGATTTGAAGGCCTGGAGGAGAGCCTGAAGGGACCCAGTTTGGTGGAACACTTGGCCACAGACTTTGAAATTTTGAATCAGTTCAAAATAGTGAAGACCGGGTTGCCAACCATGTCTTATGCTACCTACATTGACCTGAAGATTCTGATAAAGCAAATGATGCATTACAAGATTCCTTCTGACTCACAGTGGAAGGAGATCGTACGGTTAGGAAAAACGAAATGTAGTTTTCCAGGGACTCGTAAGTAACCTCCAGGTGTCACCAAACTGGCAAGTTCGACAGTGAACCACAGCAAGACAAATGGCGCAAAGGAATCTGAACAGTCAGAGAGATCCATCCCTAATCTATGAAATGTTTTTTGTTTAATCATTGTAAATCAGTTCACATGCCGAGAATGTCAATTGAAATTATTATAGTCAGTTTTAGAAGCTGAAATGTTTCGGTTTCAGCCATTGTAATCGAATTGTATAAGTATTAGAAATTTTGAAAGAATTAATGTTGGCAGAAGTGCAAGAGCACCTTTTTGTTGCTTCTAAACTCTATTGTAATTTTCTGGAGCTGAATTGAATATACATGCAAAATATTTTGAAATCTCTATGAAAATATTCTAATGGTGGTGATATGAGTTCGTCTTCTCTCATCATATGTATTTCCTGTGATTCTTTATTTCCATTTTCACAATCTTGTGTTTAAATTGGATAGTTAAAAGCTCAAAATTCAGCTTGTGATGCTCTTGGCTTAAGCAATTAAAACTGTGTGAATTTCCTCTTAACTAATTTAGAATTCATTTCAGTAATGCTCTGATGCGGTTATTTGTTTTCTCTTTCTTCTTACACCCTGCTTAAACTCAATTAATAACTCAGATTCATTGCCTCATTTAACCTTTAGCCTCTGGAGAGTTCTATTGTCCAGTCATTGTCTTCATTCAATTTCAAAATTTTGACTCCATAGCCCTGAGTGTTCCTCCCCTTCTTTGAAAACAAATTTTATAAAAGCCCCCAAAACAAACCAAATCTAGCCACTAATTTCCAAAGATATACCAATTGACACGAGAGAGCCCTCTCTAAGTTGAGAAGGCTAGTGCCCATCTCTAAAGTAGGTTGAAACAGTTTCCTCTGTCGTTTGTCTATCAACCGGACAAAATTTACAGAGTGCTAAAATTCTGGCGTCGTTGCCGGGAACGAAATTGAAAAATCTTCCCTGGGAAAAATGAATTTAGAGACTTAGTTTGATCCCTTAGGGTGACAGTGGATAAAATATCTTATTGTCTGAGATTATTTTTGCCCTGGCGACTCCATTACCAAAAGACCAGTTGCACCAGACAATGTGACATAGAAATCCTGGCTCCTAAGAAAATTCACACCAGGAGAAACCCAGACCCAGAAGCCGCAATCCCTATGTCTAACTCTGAAAACCTTGTATGTAAAATAAGAGAAAATCTAGTAACCCCTATGTTGCGTCCAGACCGATATCTGCCCTTTCCCAAGGACAAAGTGACTAGCATTGAAGACCTTGAGTTTTATGTGAAATTTGAGCAAGCCCTATTCAGTACTAAGTCTGAATCTTGTTTAAGCGAGACCATATTTGACAAAAAGAGATTCCAAGATTTGATTTTAACTGCATCTGCCATGCCTATAGTGATCCCCGCTCAGAACCAACAACCACTCTGACCCCTCACAGCAGCTATGGCAACCAAATTTCCCCCCCTCATACTGCCTACTCAACTACATGACCTACCTCAAGATTATAACCTAAGGATCAAACTATATGATGTTGAAGGTAACATATCAACTTAGAAGCATCTAGACTGGTTTAATGATTTCATAGACTTGGAAGAAGTGGACTTTGAAGATGTGAAAATGAGGTTGTTTACACAAAATCTTGCAAGAGAAGTGATGAAGTGGTTCAAAGCCCTTCCACCAGCTAGTATCGCAGATTACGAGGCCTTTGAAACAACCTTCCTTGCAAAATGGGGAGATAATAAAAATCCCCTTCAGTTGTTGACCTAGTACTACAACATGAAGAGATCACTTGACGAAACAGTGCAGGAGTTTTCAGCCAGATTCATGAATTTCTATAATGTGATACCTACTGAGGTAAACCCCCCCCACCCCTAAATTTGCTCAGCTCAGATATGTTGACTCTTTTGAAAGTGACTTCACTTTATTATTAAGAGAACAAAGATCTGCCACATTGGATGATATGATGGTTGATGCGATAGAAGTTGAAGTGAACCTAATGGCTTCAGGGAAGATGAAAATTTATTCTGGCAGGGGTATAAAAAAAACTTGGGATAAAGCACGGCCTTCAACGTCACAAACATCAAAATAAAGGTGAAACATGGAGAGAATGATGGAAAGAATGACTCTGGGTAATAGGTATAACACCAGAGAACAGGCTAACGGTCCACCCAGAAATCCGAGAAGACCAGCGATCCCATAAATTAGGCAAAGAGAGCAAAGGAATCAGGGAAATCAGGGGAACCAAGCAAATCAAGCAGATCATGCGAATCAGGGAAATCAAGGAAACCAAGGAAATCAGGGGGATCACCAAATAAGGCCTCTTTTTCAAATAATTATATAGATGAAAATTATGATGGGTATTTTGAAGACAACATGAACTGCTATGATGATAAAGAAACAGAAGTGTTTTTGACTAAAGAATAACACGACCAATTCATGGATGCAAGTGAGATCTTTTTGCAAGATGAAGAGGAAAGGTTGTTAGTAGAAACGGAAGATTACCAGACAAGATTGCAAAATGCCATCATGCATTTTCAAGGACAATGCAACCTTCAAAATCAAAGGGTACCTCCAAACCCTCCAAAGGGAAGTCCTCCAAAGGGAAACCCCACCAAAGAATCTCAAAGTAACATACCTTCTTCAAGTCGGCCTAAAAAATATTCTGCTGCAAAGGATTCAACTACAAAGGACTCTATTGTGAAGGATTCTACTACAAAGGGCACTGTGGACAAAGGAAAGCAGAAAGAAGAACCCAAGAAGAGAATATTGGAGGCAAGGAAGAAACAGTCACCAAAGAGGTAGAGAAGACTTCATCCTCTTTTAATTTTGAAAGTGAGATGGCTAAGATAAAAATTTACGTACCATTTAATGAATTAATCAAGAATAGAGAATATAAAAATTAGATCATCAAGATGCTTAAAACAGAACATGCGTCTGATACCCTAACATACAATATGACCACCCTTCCATCTTATTTGGACCAAGAGTAGAAGAAAATGGTGATAATGAAGAAGTTCCCCCTTTCTATGTTAGCATAAAAATCCATGATATGACTTTACACAATGTCATGTTGGATTCAGGGGTGTATCATAACCTAATGCCCAAAGTGGTCATGGACCAACTAGGTTTGGACATCACCAGGCCTTACAAAGACTTGTTTTCTTTCGATTCCAGGAAGGTGAAATGCCTAGGTCTTATCAAAGATATGGTGGTATCTTTAGCACAAATTCCAGCAAATAACATGGTCATGGATGTAGTGGTGGCTGACATCCCTCCCAAATTCAGCATGTTTTTGTCAAGATCTTGGGCTGAAAATTAAAAGGAACCCTCCAAATGGACATGTCATATGCCACCATCCCTCTCTTCGATCAAGACAGAAGTTTGTTCAGAGAATTTTTGCTCAAATAAATGGTCAGAAACAAGTCACAGCCTAGCAATCATCCCATATACTCTATGGAAACTGAGTTGGGATCTTTTATTTTCTTCAATGACCTGTGCTGCAAAGAGGAAGAATGAGAAATTGGCATGCCCAACAAAGGGAGATCTGATCAGCATATTGAGGAAGACTCAAAACAACAGAACGAAGCAAAAGATCAGATATGGAAGATGAGTTTTGATGCAGATGCATGTAGAGAAGTAGTGGGAGCTGGCATTTCGATCAATCATCCCAAAGGAGATTCAAAATTATGTTCTTATAAGCTTGTTTTTGAATGCACAAATAACATGGTTGAATATGAAGCATTAATATTGGGGTTAAAGGTCTTGAAATAATTGGGTGCCAACATAATTTTTGTACATGGAGACTCTGAACTATTTATAAATCAAATCAAAGGCATATACCAAGCAAAACACCCCAGACTGAGGGCTTATAGAAATTTGGTACTACACCTCCTTGAGAAGTTTCTAGAATGTAATCTTTTAGCAATTCCAAGAGAACTGATTCATATCGTTGATGCCTTGGTTACATCAGCAGCAGTTTTCAAAGTTCCAATTTTCCCTGAAAAAAGCTACAAGGTTGAGGTCAAGTACAGGACAGGAATACCAGATAATATGAAACACTGGCAAGTTTTCGAGGATGACAAATAGATAGAAAGTTTCCTTAAGATGGAGAATGAGTTTGAGAATTTGAACATTGATGATGAATATTATGACGATGAGGTGGATGCAGCTGCTTTCACAAAGGAGGGGTATTTTGACAATCATATTGTAGGCAGAGATAGTATTCAACTAAAGAGCAACATCATTCCTAAAGGTCTGGTACCATTGGAGAAACTCTTTGATAATAATGATGTGGCCTAAAGTCCAAAGATTATAGTAAGTGAAGGGAATGTAGAAGATTGCAATATTGGGACCTCAGAAGATCCAAAGAGTGTTAAGTTGTTGAGAAAGCTTAGCCCTAAATTCAAGGAGAGGTACGTAAAATTGATGAAAGAATTCCCTGATGTTTTTTCCTAGATCTGTGATGATTTGAAAGTCTATGACACAAGTATAATTCAACATGTTATCCCAATCAAAGAAGATCACAAGCCATTCAAAAAAAAATTCTGAAGGATAAATCCTTTGTTGCTACCCCTGATTGAGAAAGAAGTAAAGAAGCTATTTGAAGCCAAAATCATAGTGTCCCTGAGATTTTCCAAATGAGTGGCAAATCTGGTGCTAGTCAGAAAGAAGAGTGGAGAAATCCGGTTGTGTGTGGATTTCAGGAATCTAGACAAAGTATCTCTAAAAGATCATTACTCGTTGCCTAAGATGGATCATAGTTTACAGAAAGTGGTGGGTTCTCAAAAGATTTCAATGTTATATGGCTTCTCAAGATACAATCAGATTATGGTGCACCCTGACGATCAGGAAAAGATGGCATTTACCACACCATGGAGTACATTTATGTATGCCAAAATGCCTTTTGGGCTTATGAATGCAGGGGCAGCATTTCAAAGAGCTATGGATATAGCTTTTGTTGATGAAAAAGACAAATTCATTATTATCTACCTTAATGACATCACTGTGTATTCTGCCTCAGATAAAGAACACCTCAAGCATCTTAGAAGGGCATTTCAAAAATGTAGAAAGTTCGGAATCTCCTTGAATCTTAAGAAGTCAAATTTCGCCATGGAAGAAGGAAAGTTGTTGGGTCACATTATTTCAAAAGAAGAGATAAAGGTAGAGCCCGACAAAGTTGAGGGAATCTTAAAAATTAGCATACCCAGAAATAAAAAAGAGGTTCAATCTTTCCTGCGAAAAGTAAATTTTCTGAGAAGGTTTATCCCAAATTTGGCTGAAATCATAAAACACATCACCAACATGCTTAAGAAGGGAAATGAAATAAAGTGGATTCATGAAGCAAGAAAATCCTTTGAAGACATCAATGTAGCATTGACCAAGGCTCCAGTACATGCAAGTCCTAATTTTGAGAAGGATTTCTTATTGTTCTCTTTCGCCTCAGAACACAATTGTTGGTGTTTTACTCCAAAGAGATGACCAGAAATTTGAGAAACCCATAGTGTATTATAGCAAGACATTGAGGGATGCTTCTTTGAAATATGACATCATGGAGAAGCAAGCATATGCTCTAGTCAAAGCCTTGAAAAAAATCATAATTTACATCTTACATTCCCATACCACTGCTTATGTAGCCCGAAGGAAAGAGGGGTAAATGGATAGCAGTCCTATTACAATATGACCTAGAAATCAAACCCACCAAGTTGGTCAAGGGACAGGGGTTGGAAAAGATGATGACACAGATAAATTATGATGTTTTAGGAATAAACTTCATTGAAGAACTGTCAGACAGTGCAGCAAAAGAGGAAAAGGCGACTCCGCAAATATCCCAGAAATTTCTTGACTCTACATGGTATGCAGATATCATCTTTGTGTTGAAAATTTTGCAGGCTCCTCCTAAATTTAGTAAAATAAAATCCAGATTCTTGAAACTAAAGGCAGAGAAATTTTGTATAGTGAATCAATCACTATATTTGAAATATCCAAGGGGGATTTTATTGAGTTTTTTGATAGAAGGAGAAGTAGAGAAAACCATCAGAGAGTTCCATAAGGGTGATTGTGGAGGTCATCATTATTGGAATACAACTATGCATTAAATTTTGAGGGTTGGATTTTATTGGCCTAGCATCTTTCCCGATGTCTATAAAGAGGTTTCAAAGTGCCATGAATGTCATATTTTCGATGGGAAAGGAAAACTACAGTCTCTCCCTTTAAAACCAATTTCGCTGGAAGCTCCTTTCAGACATTGGGGCCTTGATTTTATAGGGGAAATACACCCACAATCCTGAGCTCAACACAAATGGATTTTGACAGCGACAGGTTATTTAACTAAGTGGATTGAGGCAGTTCCCACTAGGCAGGCGGCAGATGATGTTATCATCTGATTTTTAGAAGACAATATTTTGTCCAGATTCGGATGCCCGGTCAAGATTATAACAGACAATGCAGCGGCTTTCAGATCTAAGAAAATGGAAAAATTTTGCAGTGATTACAACATCACCCTTGGTCATTCTACGTCATACTACCCTCAAGGAAATGGATTGGCTAAGTCTTCGAATAAAAGCTTAGTCAGAATCATCAAAAAACTATTGCAATAAAATAAAAAGGCCTAGCACAAAAAGCTCATTCATGCGTTATGGGCTGACAGAATATCCCCAAAGAGATCCATAGCCATGTCCCCTTTCCAGATCGTTTATGGGACGGAAGTTATTTTTCCTACTACATTGAGATTGCCAGTAATGATATTGTTACAGGAGTAGGAGGCGGAAATAGATGCCAGTCGAAGAAGAGATGATGAGTTGATCAGTGTACAGCAAACCAGGGAAAAGGATTTCTATAATGCTCAGCTGCGCCAAGACAAGATCAAAGAAGATTTTGACAGACACACCAAGGTGGATGATTTCAAACCAGGAGACTTGGTACTAAAATGGGATGCCAGAAATGAAGATAAGGGAAAACACGGGAAGTTTGACCATCTCTGGCTGGGACCATTCAAGATTGCAGCATACCGTGGAGGTAATGCCTACATACTACAAGAAAATAATGGAGATATCATTGGAGGAGGGCCTGTGAATGGCAGGTTCCTCAAGCATTACATTGTTTGAACAATCATCACCCCACCCATTCATTGTACATAATCTTTTTTACGTTTTCCTTTCGCATAAAGAAGTTGGAATAAAAGAAGCGTAGTTGAAGTCCGAGGTGAAGGCCCTGAGCTATGTTGGGTCAATTTTGATTTTTTGAATAAAGACCAATGGATTCAGATCACATCGATAAGTCACAACCCAATGGATAGGCATTAGTTCTATAGTTCTTTGCTACCTCGCAGGGAGGATAACATCCCCAGTTGGAGCCTATGCTATCACCATAACAATTTTGTATGGAATACAAGTTTCAGTTTTAGCAGAGGGATAAAGTAATGTGGAGATGTGACTTGATTTGGAGGACCAAGTTACATCTGGCGGAGAAGGGCCAATATAGCGGAGGCACGAAAGTTGACGAGGCACAGCGAACCGTAGATCTTGAAGCAGCCCATATCGACGGCCAAGACATATATTGGGGGATGAAGTAGCGCAGAAGATAATTGTTCAAGGAAGGGCCAGGGAAAATACCATGGTTTCATTTCATGGACATGTGGCACCATCAGAGGCATATCAAGGTGAAAAGCGGTCTACCCAAAACCATTTTACCCCACCCCCGATATCAAAGAGCGCATATAAAAGGAGGGCCCTGGTCATTAGTTTATGATATTTCAAAGCATTCGAACGTCAGAAAATTGGCGCAAACACTCCATTCGAAACTGAAGCTCAACATTGCACTAGATTCGAGCATTCTTCATCGATTCACAGGTGTTTTTTCATTATGGCCACGAAACCTGTCATTTTATCCATAACAAAGCAAGACCTCACCTCTAAAGAAGAAGCCCTAATTGATAGGGACTCAGATGTATTTGACACAGAAATTACAATCTCGCCCATTTCTGTGTCCAAATCCAATTTTCTAGACAATGTTGAAAAACGAATACCCTTCCTTGAAGTGGCCCAAGCCTCCATTACCCCTTACATAATAGAAGTTGTTTTCCCTTTTCCAGAGTTCATAAGTTGGTGTGCAGTGCAGTATTTGCAGGAAGAAAAGGTCATCTTGAATAAGTTAGGGTCAGAGGTCTATGTGAAATAGATAGCTCATCAATTCGACACACCCTCAGTATACCAGAGTCTTCCCCCACAGCGTCAGAGCCCTTCGAGGAAGAGAAAATGATCACAGTCTACCAAGAATGTCCCTTGAAGTAAAAAGCCTATTTCTGCAGACGATTGTTAAACCCGAACACCATTCTGAGAGTTTGTCGTTACCTATCAATGTAAGTGTCATGATTATTGAGGTCCAGTGGGCTTGTTCCATAATTAGTCAAATTCTAGGATGGGATAACGACAAGTTTGTAGTAGAAGTCATGTTGGGTTTCCTGTTGACCTTTTTTTTGTCAGAGTCTAGTCATTCGTTCTGTATCATTTTTGAAAAGTTCATCACTGACAATATGCACCAATAGTTGGTAAATTTCAATTCACTGAGACACTTCAGGTACTACACGCACTTGTTGAGAATGTTCTTGAAATCGAATAAGACCGAATTCCCTAAAGCCGCATTCATCTCAAATGAATGCAAAAGGATCACCATGCTAATTTTAATAAATAATATCATGCCCAGGGTTTATAGTCTCATCTTCGGCACGGACCTGCCAAGGGTTTTGGAAGAAATGAAAAGCTCTTTGCAACCAAATCCAAAGAGCAGGGTGGGCGATTGGATGATGTTCGTACATTCTACCGTAATTTGGGCATATGGTTATCAAGAAGGACCTTACCTTTTTCCTATCTTCCTGACTCCAAGAATATTTTCCCTATAGTTCATCAAACAAACAATTATTTCAGAGACAGAGCATTTTCTGAAAATGCACAAGGCATCTAACTTAAAATTCCCTTTCATAATAGGGCCCTTTGTGGTAAATACCAGGTCATGTTTACCTAAGATCCAAGCCAAACTCAATGGATTCTGGTTTACACAATTACAAGGGTGGAAATATGATATGCATCAAATCATATCTAAGAGAAGACTGATGAGCAAACAAGGCCCCTACGAGCATGAGCATGTTGAAGGATTTCATAAACTGGCTAATAGGGAAACCTGTGCAGATATAGAAGTCACTTTGCAACCTGATTAGACACAACAAATAGAGTATGCCCCTCAGCATATCTAGACACAGAAAACTTCCCCAAGGTTGATTGTTAAAGCTCCAAAGATGAGTGTTTATAACAAGAGGAGCAGTTCATAGGCATTGGGTGCCAGTAATCAGCAAAATATTCTCATGAAAATGAAAAGCACACCATCCTCTCAGATAGTGGACTTGGAAGGAGAAGAACCTAAAGAGAAAACAAGCATGGAGATGGTGGAAAGTGTAACCAAGAACGAAGAGGCTAGTACAGGAAGCATGCCACAAAGTGAAAGCATATCAAAGGTTTTAGGCAACAAGAAACATGTATTTAGCAAGACACCTGGGGCAGTCTACCAATCCAAAGAAGACTTAATGAAATAGTATGTTGTGAAGGGAAGTATGGCTAATGTTGAAATAAGAGACTTATTTCCCGAGGTAGAGAAGATCTCCCAGCATAAGGCTTTTCTACTTTTAGTCAGGGATGTGGAAAGAAATACATTTAACATAGCAATGGCAGATGATGATAAAGTGTCTGAAATCAAGATGCATTATCAAAATATTGGTGCCCCAGATAAAGTAAACTTCCACAGGAATGCTAGTGACATGCTATATTCAGACTACCTGAGTTTGAATCTGAGGGTTTCAAGATTGACAACACATGCACTCAAAATGGATGGACAATTCAAGGAGGAGAAAGCACCTAGCAAATCCTAGCAGACACAGTTCAAAATATTGGAATCTAAAGGCACTCAAGGGGTAAAGTCTTATTTAGATGAGAAAGAGAAGATGATCCAAAGCCTAGAGAAGAAGCTGAAGATGTCCTCCACAGAACATCCACAAACAACAGAGCTAGCTTCTCTAGAGAAAGAAAAGGAGACATTCAGACAAGAAGCAATAAATTACAAAGTTAAAGTGTTGCA
>JASDQU010738404.1:60450-73116 GCA_032191745.1 Picea mariana | reverse complement strand
CCCCCCCCCCCCCACATCTGTCGCCAGGGGGACCAGGGGGGAAGAAAACAATCCTTGGAGCCCCCCCTAGTGGGGGTTTGGGGGAATCTCCCCAAAATATATTTTTTGGGAAAATTTCCTTGCAAAGTATTATAATTTCATAGCCAATCTGAACTATTCATAATTATGTTGCAGATCTGACGGTAGAAGTTATGTTATGTTTTTCTTCCCTAGAAGGAAAATCTCTTTTATGTATGAGGGAATTATATTGTAGCGGTGTAGTAGTTTTTGTGAAACTGTATTGTGATTGAGAGAGGAGACTGTGAGAGAGTGAAGAGGAAGTTACAATGGATGTGTTGTAGGTTGTATCCCTTCATTTTGCTAGATAATAGAAGAAATGAATGAGAATTTATCCATGGACATATCCCATACTGGGTGAACCACGTATATATGTGTTTCTATTGTATTATGTATATTTTGTGTTTTATTTATGAATCTATTTTATTTTATTGCTCTGCGATCCTCTTTTCTAACATTTGGTATCAAAGCGAAAGGTAACTCGCAGGAAAAGAGGGTTCTTGGTTCAAGTGGGAGTAATGGCGTAAGTGTTAATTTCTTAAAACTCAATGACATAAATTAAATGCCAATAATTTTATTAACCCAAAAACTATTCTATGTTGATATAACTTATGAGAATTATGCATAAAATTTATAGCTGAGTTATTAACTTAAAATGCATAGTAGAAGTAACCAAGAAACCAAACACATAAAAAATAAAGACACCAAAAATACCATGGAAACCCCAGTGTGGGGAAAACCAACAAAGAAGGGTTTTGTTAGCTTCAGAGGAATAAATATTACAACATCAAATACACTCAGAAATTTTCTTACAATTTTTTTTCCCACTTCTTGAATGTATGGCCCAACTGATATGTGTTGTATGACCCAACTATATGACCTATATTTCCCAACAAATATGGTCTGTATGGCCTGATGAAAATTCCCAGTACGACCCTAAGAAATTGAACCTCTTTCTCTGTTGATGTACGACCTCCTCTCTAGCTATTTGCNAAATTTTCTTACAAATTTTTTTCCCACTTCTTGAATGTATGGCCCAACTGATATGTGTTGTATGACCCAACTATATGACCTATATTTCCCAACAAATATGGTCTGTATGGCCTGATGAAAATTCCCAGTACGACCCTAAGAAATTGAACCTCTTTCTCTGTTGATGTACGACCTGCTCTCTAGCTATTGTACGGACCCAAATTTGGTCTCTTATTTTCTATAGTTACGACCTGATGTATGACCTACAATCTTGTTTTTGTATGACCCTCTTTCTCAACCCAGGTCACCCTCTCTCTCAGCCAAAAAATTGCCCTCTTCCTCATCTAGCGCCCTCTTTATCTTTTCTTCTCAATGTGTCCTCTCATCACTCTCATCCACCTTTTTATCACTCTAATTCATATTTCTAAGAGTCTTCTAGAAGCCTTTAGAAATTCACTTTAAGTGAATTATTAATTTCCAAAGTCAACTTACTTTATAAATTTGAGTAAAAACCAATAAAATCCATTTAAATGATTTTTATGCTTTTCCTAAGTTAAAACTTAGGATATAATTAAATGTTGATCTAGGTAATTAAATTAATGTCCTTAAGCATGCCTGGACACCTAGKCCAATTCTTAGACACCTTTAAAGCTACAAAATTAACACAAAGATGGAAATTTTAGGGTCGAGAAATTTAACGACCAAAAATACCAGTTATGGAAGATACAAATGGAATATTATCTATATCAGAATGATCTTTTCCTACTGTTGGGTGGAAAAGAAAAGAATCCCATGAGTATGAAGGATGAAGAATGGGAGGTTCATGAAAAAAYCCACTAGGAACGATATGACTGTGTTTGGCAGTGTCAGTGGCTTTCAACATTTCAAAAGAAAAGACAACGAAGGATCTGATGAAGGCATTGGATAAACTATATGAAAAACCCTCGGCCTATAACAAKGTATTTCTAATGAAGTGATTATTTAATATGGAGATGTCAGAAGRTGGGTTTATTTCCGACCATTTAAATGAATTTAATATGGTTACTAATCAACTAAGTTCCATAGGAGTGAACATTGATGATGAGGTTAGGGATCTTCTAATTTTGTGCTCATTTCCAGAAAGTTGGAACAAATTGGTCATGGATGTAAGTAACTTCATCTCCGGTTCAAACACTTTGAAATTTGATGATTTTTTTGGTGTTATCCTTAGCGATGAAATGCAATGAAAAAGCATAAGTGAGACATTGAGTAATGCATTGAATGTAGAGAACATGGGAAGAAAAAGGTAAAGAGGAAACAACCCAAGGAACCGTGGGAAGTCTAGAAAGGGATGATCCAAATCCATACTAGGAAATATAGAGTGTTGGAATTGTGGGAAGAAATGACATCTGAAGAAAGACTGCAGATCTCCAAAGAAACAAGGAGATGGACAATATGAGAAAAATCATGAAGCAAATGTAGCAGGTGATGTGTTACAAGATGATTTGATTATTTCTTTAGATAATATTACGAATTATTGGGTATTATATTCAAGGGCTTCACTTCATGCCACATCCCATAGGACATATTTTCAAGATTATGTTCAAGGTGATTTTGGACAGGTTTATTTGGGTGATGATGAACCATGTAAAATTGTTGGAATGGGTAAGGTACAAATAAAGTTAAGGAAAGGAAACCAATGGTTGTTGAAAAAGGTGAGACATGTTCTAGGTTAGAAAAGAAATATAATTTCAACTAGGAAATTGGGAAGAAAATACTATATATATACATTTCTAGAAAGACATAGGTCAATAAAGGATCACTGGTGGTAGCAAAAGGAGAGAAGGTAGGTACATTGTATTTATGTACTGGTAATGTTGATTCTTCTATGTATTTAGTTTCTACATGAGTGGATACAACATTATGTAATCAAAGGTGTGTACATATGAGTGAGAAGGGGATGCAGATACTCCAAAAAAGGAATTTGTTTCTAGATCTTAAAAAAGTTGATTTGGATTTCTGTGAACACTATGTTTATGGACAATAGAAGAGAATTGGATTTCTCGGAGTTTGAAAGGAAAAGAAGAGTGAAAAGTTAGAGCTTGTGCTTACATATGTATGGGGACTAGCTCATGTATCATCTTTTGGCGGCTCTCATTATCATGTTACTTTTATTGATGATGCAACTAGAAAAACTTGGATTTATTGCATTTGACAAAAATATGATGTTTTTGAAACTTTTAAGTAATTAAAAGCTTTGGTTGAGAATGATACATAAAAAATGTTGAAGTGTCTCAGATTAGATAATGGAGGTGAATAATGCAACAAGGAGTTTGATAATTATTGTTCATACCATGGGATTTGTAGAGAGAAGAAAGTTCCAAGAACACCACAAGAAAATGGTGTGTCAGAAAGGATGAACATGACAATCATGGAATGTGTAAGGAGTATGAGATTGCATGTAGGGTTGACCTTACAATTTTGGGTAATTGCTATAGATATTGTTGTTTACTTAATAAGCATAGGTCATTCAAGCTCCTTGGATTGTGGCATTCTAGAGGAGGCATGGACAGGTAAAACTGTAAACTACTCATATCTGAAGACTTTTGGTTGTGAAGCATTTGTTCATATTGATAAAGAAAATAGAAAAAATCTCGGGGAAAAATCCAAGAAGTGTACCTTTATTGGAAACAATGTTAATGATTTTGGTTATCGCTTATGAGATTATGAAAATCATAAAATCATTAGGAGTAGAGATGTGGTATTCAATGAAAAGGTCATTTAGAAAGATCAATTGTAGGGAAAGAAACAAGAAAATAAAAACACATAATACACAATGCTTGATAAAATCAAAGAAAATAAAATTCCAAAGGTACCAGATAATAAAAATGTACAACAATAGGAGAAAAAATTACCTCAAACTCTTGCAAGTGTTGTTATAATATCCACCAGGTTAAGTAGACCCCCTAAACGATACTCTTCTTCATTGTATTATTTATTGTTGATTGATTTTGGTGAACCAGAAAGTTATGAAGAGGCAATGCAAGTAGACACTAAAAGGAAGTGGGAGAAAGGAATGAAAGAGGAAATAGATTCCTTGGTAAATAACTAGACTTGGGAGTTGGTTCAGTTGCCTGTAGGAAAAAGAGAATTGCATAATAAATGGGTTTACATGTTGAAGGAAGAAGATGGAGGCAAAAAGTGGTACAAGACTAGACTTGTTGTAAATGGGTTTGTATAGAAGAAAGTTATACATTTTGATGAAATATTTTCTCTTGTTGTTAAAATGACTTCAATTAGGAATATTTTAAGTCTTTTGGCAGTAGAATATTTGCATCTTGAACAATTAGATGTAAAAACAACTTTTCTCCATTGGGATTTGGAGGAAGAGATTTATATGCAACATCCACAAGGGTATGAGGTCAAAGGGAAGGAGAATTTGGTATGTAGGTTGAATAAGAGCTTGTATGGCCTAAAACAATCTCCAAGGTAGTGGTCTTTGAAATTTGACAGGTTTATGATATAAAAAGGTTATAGTAGATGTCATTCTGATCACTATGTTTATTTTAAGAGGCTAGAAAATGGAAGTTATATTATCTTGCTATTGTATGTAGATGACATGCTTATTGTAGGGTCTAACATGCAGGACATAAATGTGCTTAAAAATAAATTAGTTAATTCATTTGTGATGAAGGATTTGGGTGTTGCAAAAAAAATCCTTGGTATGAGAATAAAAAGAGATAAGGAAAATCACAAATTGATATTGTCTTAGGGTTTGGTACATAGAGAAGGTGTTGGAGAGGTTTAGAATGAATAATGAAAAACCAATTAGTACACCTTTGGCTAGCCATTTCAAATGTCCCAAGACATAGGAGTAGATAGAAGTCCAGGGTCCCTTATTCATCATTAGTTGGTAGCTTGATGTATGCGATGGTGTGCACAAGACCAAATATTGCACATGCAGTGGGAGTTGCGAGAAGGTATATGAACAATCCAGGTAAAGAAAAATGGGGGGTAGTAAAGTGGATTCTACAGTATTTGAAAGGTACTACTACTCATGAATTATGTTTCTGAGGTTCAAACATTGTTCTTCAGGGATATGTTGATTCAAATGGAAGGTGATAAAGATAGCATGAAGAGCACCACATGGTATGTTTTTACTATATGTGGAACAACAATAAGTTGGATTTCGAAACTGCAAAAGGTTGTTGCACTTTCAACAATGGAAACCGAGTATGTTGCTGCTACTGAGGTTAGTAAAGAAATGATTTGGTTACAGAGGTGTACAGAGGAATTGGGAAAGCAACATGATAATAGAAAGTTGTAATGTAACAACTATAGTGTCATTTATCTTGCAAATAACTAAACCTTCCATTATAAGAATAAACATATACAACTCATGTACCATTTCATACGATCTGTTTTGGAAGATGGACAATTGAAGTTCGAAAAGATACATACTAGCCATAATCCTGCAAGCATGTTAACAAACGTAGTAACAAGGGAGAAATTGAGTTCCTTCTCAATTTTAGTTGGCATTCAAGCATAAAGGTGAAAATGAGAATTTTTCAGGTCTAAGGTGGATCATAGTCCAACAACAGTGGAGTTGTTGTGATTAGTCTCGAAGTGGGATATTGTTGGTTGTGGAACTTGATTATCTTCATGATTTAGAGGTCTTGTTTCACCCATGTTTGGATCCCAGTTCATGACATGGGTGTGAGGGGGATTTTCCATCCACATCTATCGCTAGGGGTCTAAGGGAGGTAGCAAAAATCATTGGAGCCCCCTTGGTGGGGGTTTGGGGGCAGTTCCCCTGAAGAGAATTTTTTAGGGAAAATTTCCTTGTAAAATATAATAATTTCGTAGTCAATCTGAATCGTTCATCATTAGGTTGAAGATATGATGGTAGAATTTATGTTACAGTCTTTTTCCCTAGAAGGAAACCCTCTTTTATGTATGAGGGAATTGTATTGCGACGGTGTAGTAGTTTTTGTGAACCTGTATTGTGACTGAGAGAATAGATTGTAAGAGAATGAAGAGGAAGTTACAACAGATGTGATGTAGGTTGCATCCCTTCATTTTGTTGGATAATAGAAGAAATGAATGGAAATTTCTCCATGGACGTAGCCCATACTTATGAATCACATATATCTGTGTCTCTATTGTRTTGTGTATTTTCTATGTTTTATTTCCGCATCTGTTTTATTTTATTGCACTACGATCCTCTTTTCTAAAATCAAACATTAGGGTGCTCTCGCCATCATCCATAAACCAAGAACAACATCATGATGCCATCTGAAAAACAACCATTGAAACAATAATACAYGAGGCACATATACCATGTAAAGGGTGATCATCATGTAGAAAAACAATAGTAACAAAGATCATCTTATAATCATCAACCAAAACATGGGAAACCATGAAGAGAGAATCAAGCCATGACCATCAACGAGGGACAAAATTAATCTCACCTACCAAGACAACATCCACTAGAAGTAACTTCTACCAAAATTCCAACCTTTGGAAGGCTAGAATCACCATCCCTCCTTGCAAATTTCCGAGTCATGTGGTGAAAATCACATGTGAAATCCTCATACAAAATGGGCGATAACACAAAAAAAAAAAATATAATATAGATGTTTTGAATCTCCCCTACCAAGCCAACATCCACTAGAAGTAACTTCTACCAAAATTCCAACCTTTGGAAGGCTAGAATCACCATTTCTCCTTGCAAATTTCCGAGTCATGTGGTGAAAATCACATGTGCAATCCTCATACAAAATGGGCGATAAAAAAACCAACAAAACTATAATATAGATGTTCTGAATCTCCCCTACCAAGCCAACATCCACTAGAAGTAACTTCTACCAAAATTCTAGCCTTTGGAAGGCTAGAATCACCACACCTCCTTACAAATTTCTGAGTCATGTGGTGAAAATCACATGTGCAATCCTCATACAAAATGGGTGATAACGCAACCAATATAATATAATTTAGATGTTTTGAATCTCCCCTACCAAGCCAACATCCACTAGAAGTAATTTCTACCAAAATTCCAACCTTTGGAAGGCTAGAATCACCATCACTCCTTGCAAATTTTCGAGTCATGTGGTGAAAATCACATGTGCAATCCTCATACAAAATGGGCGATAAAAAAACCAAAAAAACTATAATATAGATGTTTTGAATCTCCCCTACCAAGTCAACATCCACTAGAAGTAACTTCTACCAAAATTCTAGCCTTTGGAAGGCTAGAATCACCACCCCTCCTTGCAAATTTCTGAGTCACGTGGTGAAAATCACATGTGCAATCCTCATACAAAATGGGAGATAACACAACCAATATAATATAATATAGATTTTCTGAATCTCCCCTACCAAGCCAACATCCACTAGAAGTAACTTCTACCAAAATTCCAACCTTTGGAAGGCTAGAATCACCATCCCTCCTTGCAAATTTCCGAGTCATGTGGTGAAAATCACATGTGCAATCCTCATACAAAATGGGCAATAAGACAACCAACAGAACTATAATATAGATGTTGCATAACTAAAGTGTATATATATGTCCATCCAAGAGCTCTACTTATGTTTAACAATTGATTCTACAAGCATTGCAAATATTTCATTCCTTAGTATTAAATAAACATTATACTTCCTACCTTTAAGTTTCTCTTCAACCATTGCTATTAATTCAATTGTTAATCTAAGAGCATGATTAAACATGTTGTTCCCATAACTAGATAATGAATTAGTGTAGCAAACTACTAAGTAATGTTTTTTCCAAAGACTTGTCCAATACAAAGCATTGCATCATATGCATCTCAAGCCAAATGACAATAGAAGTGAACTATCAATGTTATGATTCAATTACAACCATAAATATTCACAAAAACACACACAAAAGAATAGTTTTGGAAACAAAATCATCTCTATTCGTCACTTGTTACTTAAAAACAATTCATTCCATGCACACTGCATTAAGCCATGGTATAACTAGATACAAAGTTATTTCCATTCATTCCTTATATCCACTTAAAGATTAGTGATTAACATGCCAAAACAAAATACCTAATATACCATATGCTTTGTACACGATAATTTGGTTTATACTATTAAGAAAACACACCCATAACAACAATATCTTCGTTGAGAGCCATCATCAAATACTTTGCATGCCAACTACAAACATTAATTTCTTCATTGAATATCTACATGACATGTAAGATAATTAAAACTATTCATATTAAATTCGTGATTGAAAGTCTACATGACATATATGACATATAAGATAATTAGAACTATTCATATTAGATTTACAACCAAAACATGGAAGTAACATCCACTGCCATAAAAACATTTCCTAAACTTGTAAGCAATGAATAAAAGTCTAAGTAAACAAATTGAAAGAAATGTTATAACGACTCTAAGCAAACATATTGATGTCAATATTAGAATATAAAAGTATAGGTAAGTCATTTTATGGTTTGTGTCATCTCAATGTCATAATCATTTTCTCTTTTTGCAATTTTGTCATGATGTTTTTCGTTCGTTTGTGTGTTTAGTTTTCTAATATGGTATATTAGAGTCACGGTAAGAGGAAGTTGAAGTGAAGCAAGAGAAGGGCCTAGGAACTACCAAGTTCAATAACAAACATAAAAACTTGGTTTCGACTAGTCAAAACTAGGGAATGTTTTTCTGGTTTAAAAGATGAACATCATTCTTTTGCTCGATTGAAAACTGGACCCTGTTTCAAATTTTAAGATAGAAAATCAATTTTATTTCGATTAAAGAGAGATTTAAAATAATTTAAGATTAAAAATAGGCGGTAGGAACACTTATTTGCAGGGTTAAGAACTTTTTGGGTTGTATAAAATCCATACCTCATAATTTGTTTTTTCTTTGGTTTTTTATCCATGTTAGATGTCAGGAAGTTTCAGAAGAAATCTCACTGTAATTTTTATTTCAAGGTAGAAAATTGACCAAAATTTATTTGTTTCAGCGGTGGCTTAACATATTTGTGGTAGGTATGCGTTTTTTTTTTTTCATTTTCAAAAAACAAATACTTAATATCTTTTGGAGTTCATATTGCAGTCTTTTCAGAAATTTCTATAGTTTTGGTAGAAATTTCATTGACGAGTGGCCAATTCAATTTGGGGTTGATGTTGCGGTCTTTTCAGAAATTTCTCAACTTTTGGTAAACATTTCACTAACCCGTGGCAGATTCACAATGTTAGAAGAAAACTCTACGTTTACTATGCATATTTTTAGCCGATATAGCATAACTCTAGCTGATTTTTAGCAGTATTCAACAACTATAATAGTGGTGGAAATATATTTTTCTATTTTTTTCTCCGTGATATGCAGTTTGAAGGAGAAAAGTATAGATTTTGTGAAGTTTAGTGTCCATTTCATCACTTTTATTTCTAGAATTGTTTGATAAAGTGGCTAGTTTGTCCAATATCATGTTGGAGGGTAACAGAAATTTGTTTAGTTAAAAAACAATGTATATTTGCCATTTTTGAGTATAGATGTCTATATGTGCTGGAAAAGGAAATTCAATGGAAAGACCAAGATGAATATGCTAAACAAAATAGAGAAGTAGCAATGCTCATAAAACTATTTATGAYCAATGAAATGTTTCTGAAAGTGCTACAACCATATTGCAAACACCTGAAAGACTTGCATGAAGTCTTTGTGAAGATTAAATCCAGCTTGTGATATAGAGGAATGAATAATGTATTGTAATAAAATATGTCATAAATAAAAAGTGTATATGAATCAAAGATGAGATCAAGGAGAAACGTTAGGGATAAACCTGTCATGGAATTAGTTCAGATTTGAGAAAAGACATTATTTGAGATATTTATGAAAATGAATTAGTTTATATTTAAGAAAATACATTATTTGAGATATTTATGAAAATGGTTAACATTGATATTTAATTATTACATAGTTATTATTATTTATAAATAGTTATATAAAATGACCTAATATATAATAAACATATATAGAATGGATTAATTAAATAGAATTTCTGGAGTGTATTTTCTACCAATTATGAATCCCAACATTTGTTATGAGATGAAGTTGATCCTTCAAATATGATGCTCACACTTCACTCAAATGAATTTTTCACTGGAATCAAATTTGCTTCGGTAGGAACGCTGTTGAGAGATGAATAGGTGATTGAATCAACGAATAAAAACTTCAGACATTTGCCTGAGTCGCACAATATTTTCTACTGTGTTGGCAGTTTTCTTTCATGATATGAAATTGCCTTCAAACTGCAATCTTCAATCCAGATTGCAGAGAAGGCAGATTAAAGTGGTTGTCATCGAGAGGAGGGCAAATATATCAAAACCATATTTCTGCTGAAGGATGGTGCAAGGGAAAACTATGATATCTAGATAGTATAATCGAAATCCATGCTATATCTTGATTGTCCTCCCACCAACTCTCTCAGATATCAGATCGACACCAGCGCAGCGCATTCATTCAGGAATTTCATTGCCACATCTTTGTTAATGAGAAAGGAAGTATATTCAAAGCCATGGTTGCTGCTTTATGATTTCCTCCTAACACTATGGTGAGATTTAAAAGAGCAGTCATGGTTGTGCAGAGGCAGATGGTGAGATTCAAAAGAGCAGTCATGGTTGTGCAGAGGCAGATGTTGTGTGAAATGGAGTTTGAAGTTAAAGTTGAGAGTCTAGTCAAGTGAGTCAAAGTTAATGAAAATGTCAAAGTTAAAAGTCAAGTCCAAATGTGAATCAAAGACTCTGGTTATGTAATGAAGCTTTTGTAAAGTAATAGTGAAAGTCCAAGTTAAATCAATATTTGAGTCATGTCAAATCATTACATTGGTGCATCAATAAGTGTCTTGTAACGTTGATCAAGTTCAATAAGAAACATTTATGCAGGTACAAAATGAAGAAAGCAGACTCCTAGACATGAAAAAAAAAGCAAAAAACAATGACATATTGAAAAGAAAATAAACAAGGATAAAGAAGAATGAAGCAACAAAGAGAATGTCATGAGAAAATGGAAATGAAGAATGAAGCAAGCAAATCATTGATTGAAGAAAAAATCAAGCAAGGTAAAATAAATAATGAAAATAATTTTGTGTGTTCAATAATTGAGATGCAAGAGTCATGGAAATGACTCCAACTTCATAGAAAATTAAATCCCTAAGAAGAGTGATGATCCTCTTTGATAGTGATTTATTTATTTATGATGATGGTCTTGGTCCTATGTTTAAAATGGCTATATTATCCTAAAAGGAACAGGTATGAGAAAATGATTTTGTTTGTACTTGAGTCAAATGATGTTGTAAAATGTGATGGGACAAGTATACCCCCATCGTTTTATTGTTGACTAGTTCATGGTAAACAACAAACCACTTGTCATGGAGAACAAAGGTTTGTGGTCAACTAGAAATTACTTGGTGTAATACATGGTTTGTGATAAGTTGAAACCACTTGAGAAATATAATGGTTGAGGGTAATTCACAAAAACCCATAGAAAGTAATGGTTGAGAATAACCCATATAAACCTAGGATGTGGTTATGGGTAATCCAAAGAAAACCCGGGATGTGGTTGCAGGTAAACCAAAGAAAACTAGGACGTGGTTACAAGTAAACCAAAGAAAATGAGAAGAAGTTTCCTACAGAACCGAGAGATACAATGGCTAGAGACAAATGTAGGCCGGTGGATGATGACTTTTTTATATGGACTTCAACAAACACAATGTTTATATTTTGAAGGTACAATATGAACAATGAAGAATATTAAAGATGAAGAATGAAGAAGACCGAAGATGTTTAGGAGACATAAGATGAAGACAAAATATTGAAGAGTGAAGAAGATCGAAGGTAAAGAACATAAAAGAATATGATGAAGATTGGACTAGTCCAAAGGACTAGTGAAAGGATGGACATGATTGAATATTAAAATCACAAGTTATTCATTAAGGGGGAGTGTGAGTGTATTAAAAACACACACAAGATGGATTAATTGAAAACAATTTCCGCTTAGGGGTTTCTTGAGTGTTTAATTGCTACTGTCCCTTAGTTGATATATGTATGAGTGTATTTGCTATTGATTATTAATCCCAATAGTCTTGGATGAAGGGAGCCTTATTCTTGAAAAATATGTTGTTTTCTATTAAGAAGAATAAGAATGAATATTTACATAAACATTTCGTAAAGATCAATGATATTAGAGAACAATTGAATGTCGTTGGGTGGAAGATGGAAGAAGAAGATATCGTGGTAGTCACTGTCAAGAGTCTACCATTTTCCATTGAGTATTTTTATTGAAACACTTAATATTACTATTACTAACAAAGACCGAAAGTTTGACAAGATATGCACAAAGATCTTGTACCGATATAGGTGGAAAAAACTATTTGGTGTCAAAGTATGGTAATAAGTTCAGAACTAACATCGGTGAAAAATTGAAGAGAAAGGGAAAGTTTGATAGAAAGAAATATGGAAGAAATAGTCAAGGAAACCACAAACAAATTAGATAATCAAAATACCTTCACATGTCGTTATTGTGGAAAGATGGGCCATAAGAAGAAATTTTGCTAAAAGTGATTGTGGGATGAGAAGCACAATTGTTGGCCACACCGACCACATTGAGCGGGGGGGGGGGGGG
>JASDQU010738404.1:1093-33900 GCA_032191745.1 Picea mariana | reverse complement strand
TATTAGCACAATGCGGGTTGTTGAAATTCTTCCAGTGTCCACTCATGAGGGCACAACCCAGGCTGTTGAACGCCTTGGTCGATTATTGGCACCCAGCAACTGAAGAATTTATGCTTGAGGGACAATCGCTGACTCCAACGACTAAGGATATTTATTTTATGAATTACCTCTCAAGGAGAGGGGAACTAGTCAACTTTTGTGCTTTTCCTCTTGGGGCTCACAACATAGCCAAATTGATCAGGCTATACTATGAGGTTGGCACAGATAAAGTGGGTTCTCAGGTGTCGATCCACAAGATTTCCAACCCATCACTGCAACTGATAGTTTTACTTATTAGGCAGATCACTAGATCCGCGGCCTTACATCAAGCCTCCCGGGTGCACATGCATTGTGCGATACAGTGCTTAAATGCACAATTGTTCGACTGGAGCACAACCATGCTGGATTGCATGAAGAGACAGTTGATAGAGTGTCGTGTGGGGAATAACAAAAACTTTAGGTTCGAGATTGTTCTATGTTCCTTTTTCTTTGAGAGGGTACCCAGTCTCAGTCCATAAGAGACAGTACATGGGCACGTGGCCTCTCTCCCAGCAGTGTGCAGATAGGTGGCGTTGTTGTCGCGGCAGGGGGGAGGGAGGACCATTGAGGCCTTTAACGATGCTTTTTTCGACTGGTGGTCTCGACAGATTCCGGCTATAGAGGATTACCCCTATGTTGAGATCAACTTCTCCATGGATCCTGATATGCCCGTACCTCCCGGAGCAGAATCAGGAGAGATAGGTATGTTTGTTTTTAATTATTATTTAATTTTTTATTTCTTTATATATATCATTTTTTATGCGTACCAGAGTATCTGACAACTATGTATCTGTTATGTACAGATGTGGGATGAGTGCGTCCAACAGACTTCTCGAGGACCGGGCGGCGTCCTCGACCAGAGGAAGGACTAGCCGCAGCTGTCGGACCAGCAACAGCAGCAAGGGGACCTCCAACCGGAGAGGCTGAGAGAGTTTTGAGACGGGTGGAATGGAACCATACCGCGCTCACTCGCACAGTCCCTATGGTAGAGATCGAGGATCTCTCGCCATCGATGCAACCTCACATAGTTGGGGTGCCACGGACTTGGGTCCAGCTCTTCCAGTGTTTGGCAAACATCATGGTTCACTATGGCCCACCCTTACCTTAGGATGGACCACTTACGTGTCGAGGGCACTTTTTGTATACTTTTGAGGGCATAAGCCTTGTGATGTATACTGGACATATTTTTCAGGTGCTTGCGCCCACCTATGTACTCTGATACTTTTCATATATATATGTGTATTTACATATTTGTATATCTTATGGATTACATTTATTTACAAATGTATTTACATGTGTATGTGTGTGTTTTTTCTTACGTGTGTGCAATATGCCAATCTAATACTTGATTAGCTAGAGTATCTGTCATTTGATTCAATATCCTAGGAACATGGATATATGTAATGTAATCAAAACAACGTTCTAAGAGACGTACCCTAAGGAATCGTTGATGTAGAGTAGGATCATAAACATGGTAAACCCCATTTAACTAGGACACAACCAATTGTGCATCTAAGTAGACCCGGAGGTAAGAGATACCATGCAACAATAAGTCACGAAGCAACTCTATGACTGCACTATATTCGGTGACGTTATTTGTGGCGTCAACTAAATAGATAGGTCTAGAAGATAACAACTGGCCTTGAGGTGTGAAGATCACCCAAGCTGCAGAAGCAAGCCTCTGAGTGTGCCAACTAGCACCGTCTATGAATCATATGAACACGTCTGATTCACTTGACATATGCCACAGTCAAAAAGTTGACATCAAAAACGACACGTCCATAAAACAAAAGACAAAAACTAAAATGTATAAGAACTATACATATATACAAGAAGTCACCCAAGGCAACCCACCTACGAGTAATACTTCTTGAGGTGGAGCCCATTTCTAGGCTCTGTTAAATCTTTCCCTTCAAAGTCAACTAGATGATAAGCGCCCTTCTATAATACATCCTTCACAATGAATGGTCTGAAGCACATCGGTTTTAAATTCCTTGCCCCTAGGGGATCCTTATCTTGGTCATAGACCAGGACAAGGTCGCCTTCAGAGAAAATATGAGGATGAACGGACCGATCATACTGACACTTGACTTTCTGTTTGTGAGCCTCGTTAGCCAAAGATGCTTTGCATCATTGCTCATCGAGCTGCTTGAGATATAATAAGTGTTCCTCAAGCGGTGAAGTGTCTGGAAATATCTGTACTGCCAACTTAAGAGATGGGATCTGTCATTCTATAGGTAGGAATGCTTCCAACTTGTAACCAAGTTGAAAAGGTGAGAAACCAGTGGCAGTCTTTACAGACGTTCGGTAGGCCCACAATGCCAAGTATAACATCAAATTCCAATTTGACTTGGCTGAATTGATCATTCGTTGTAGAATGGTATTGAGTGACTTATTCACGGCTTCCACTTGACCATTCGCTTGTGGGTAATAAGGTGATGAGTGTTCTTGTCTCAACCATAGCGTTCACGTCAACTCAGACATCATTTTATTCTGAAAGTGACTTCCATGGTCAGTGAAAATCTCCTTCGGGATGTCGAACCTTGCTATTATCTTATTAAACAAGAAGAGAGTTGTTGTCTCTCCATCATCCTTGAATGTTGGCATAGCTTCAACCCCCTTGATGAAGTAGTCTACTGCTACGATGATATAACGGTGCCCCCTGGCAGAAGGGGGGTGGCATGTAGTATAATAAATCCCCCACTTGGTGAAGGGGCCAACTGTGATGATAGAAAACATGGTAGCAGGATGTGCCCTCATCTTCTGTGAGAAGAACTGACACAGGTGGCACCTCTTGACTGATTCAATGCAATATTTGATTAACATTGGCCAATAGTAACCGGCTCGTAGAATCGTTTGGGTTGTGCCAACCTAGACAAATGACCACCACATGCTCCAGTGTGGAATTCTTTAAGCATGAGTTTCGCTTCTTCATGGGTGGGACATCGACAAAGGATGCAATCTATACCTCAACGATACAAAGTGTCTTCGAGAATAAGATAGTTTTTTTCCTGATGGCATATGCATCGACGCTCATCACGAGAAGCAGAGGTGGGGCACTTCAAAGTATCGAGATATACTACTATATATCCATACCAAGGGTCTGAAGATGCGATAAAACACATATCTCCTTTAATAGGTGACTCTTCGGATATAACATCACCTGACTCGACCGGAAGTTCTAAGATGAGTTCCTCAAAGACCAAAAACTTTTTAGATTTCACAGACACAAAATCCAAGTCATATTATTGGAGGATAATTATCCATCTATTGATTTTTCCACCAATTACACGTCATGTCAACACATATTGGAATGGATTCACAATGGAAATGACGGTGGTCTTGCAAAACAGGATATAGTGACGGAACCATTGGACAGCATGAAATGCTGCCAATGCAAGTTTCTCAACATGGGAGTAGTTGAGTTCCAGTCCAACAGGGACTCGGCTCAAGTAGTAAATCACGTTCTCTTGATACAATTGGAAACCTTGAGCCCAGGCATGCTCGAGAACTGGATCTAACTCCTGTGTGGGAGTCAGATTGGGGTTAGCGGAAGCTTGTTGGACTATAGAGTACGCAACTTCTTTCGTGGACAAGGGCATGGACATGCCATGGTTCCCTGTCCCTTCCATCATGGATGATGGGGAAGGAAGAATCCATAGATCATTAAAGTAAGTCGTGTGGAATGAGGACACTGAAAATATTTCAGCCTTAGGCTTGTCGGGGACATCCGATATCGTTTTGGCATTGCTGGAGGGAGGCAGGTAATCGAAAGTACCCATGAGAGGTGGGCACAAACCAACCCCCGCGTTGACGATGCCAGGCTGTGTGTTATCAATCATCGGGATAATGGATGCCCCCAGTGAAGGGTCAGGTCTAGAGAAGGACAATTGATCAATGGTCACGATTCGGCCCTCATGTGGAAGCAACAAGACCCAAAAAACTGTGGAAAACACTGCATGCATCGTATATGTCCAACTTATTCCTAACAAGAGGTTGTAGTCGAGAGGCGCATCGACCACTTCAACTTCGATGCACACGGTCCTCCCTCCTAACTACACAGGGAAAGAAGGAATGATTCCATGTGGTATGAAAGAACGACCTTCGAAATCCATAAGAAGAGTAGGTGAAGGAGACAAAGTGGGTTGGCCAATTGCCTTCCAACACGCCAATGAAATCACGCATGTCGAGGTGCCCTTATCAACCATTGTACGGAAAATATTCTGGGTAGAAGATTTTATGGGGTGAGACACTACTATCTAAAAATACGACATGGTATGGGAGACGAGGCTTCAAGTCAATTGTATCAAGTGTGATAGTTCTCGGATTACATGTCTTCGTGGATCCTAAGGTGTCTAGCAGAGCCTCTCTCTGCAAAGGGCAGCTCTGGAGGACCTCCAAAGCAGACATAGTGCAAGGGGTTTGTGACAAATCCTCCACCACGGAGTAGTTTTGGGCGGCCCTCGCATTTGGATTATGTGAAGCCTTCTTGAACGCCCCTTTCAGGATGTGTGTCATTGTTTCACGCATCGTTCTCTCGATCTAGAGGGGAAAAAATGAGTTTTCGGCTTCTTTACCCTTTTCAACAGTACTTGGAATTTCGTAATCATGTGCCCTAGTAGCTATGTGAACTTCACCTGTCAACATATAGATATTCGACGTCGAGGGAATACTAGACGACGAAGGGGGTCCCTGACTGCTTCCATCCGCTTTCGTAGAGGCTTGAGTTAAATTTTTTCCATGAGGAAATGGGTTCGTTAACACTACAAGTTGTTGTTGCACCAATAACTTTTGGGCCTCCGCGAGTCAAGGGCACAGGTGAGTTGGGTGGTCTTCCATGAAAAGGTTTCATGGATACTTCGACTTCTTATTCTCTGTGTTATCCCCACCAGCATTATTGTCGGTTTCTTATCCCCCTTACCTTTCTTTCGTTATTTTTTCATCCCTTTGGCCTGTTGGTTGGCCTTTGGGTTCATCGATTGCACATTGTGTACATCCGACGTCTGAGCAGGGGGAGCAACTGAACTAAGAGTTGGGTTGGCCACTGTCTGTTGTATCGATAATTGTTGCAATTGCTTTGACAGCGGATTAGTGGGATTTTGCTTGTGCTGAACCAACAATGTCATCGGCATTTGGTCCAGACTTGTGTCTAGTCTTATCAAGCATAGACCGTGGCGCATCTAAAAAAAATTCATAAAGCAAACCAGACTGAGAGTAAATCATCTCTAGTTATTGAGCTCTCATTATTGCTCGTTCCTCCGAAAATACCCCCAATGTTGCTATGTCCTTGGATAGTTGGGGTACCAAAGACTTAAGGAACCATTCCATCAGGAATGTTAGTGGAACTGGTACTTTAATCAAACTCTTATGGTGCCACCATTCTTGGATGTTATCAAAGATATGGTCAGACTTTGTCTGCTCAAAGTTGGCCAGCAGTTCTGTTCTGGCATTGTATCTCACAAGTAATTGAAAATGGTTTAAGAAAACCATTGCCAATTCACCAAAAGTAGAGTATCTTGAGTGTTCGAGCTCAATGTACCATTTCGCGACACTCCCGATAAGAGTGTGTTGAAATAGACGCAACTGGACGGAGTCATCCCTCAAAGAATTGGACGAGCACAATAGTTGAAATGTGGTCACATGATCGCCTTGATCTTTGTTAGGCTTACCTTCAAACTTTGGAATGTTTGAGGGCAACTTGGTCGGCATAGCAGGCCAACATGGATCATGAAAGATTGGGTCATTCAATAATCTTGACAAGTCTGGAAAATGCAAAGTTGCCAGAAACAGTAGCTTAGGTTGTTGAGTATGTACAAGAGGATAGGCTCTTGGGATTTGGCTGGCACCAGGTTGCCAGGAAAATTTAGGTTGTTGGCCCAGGTTCTGGTAAAAACCATGGCCTAGGCTGGCATTCGGATGTTGCGCTGGTTGAGAAGTCATCGGCTGACTCCTGTAATAGGACGTTGAAGGCTGAGAAGGGATCTCTCCCGAGATTGTGTTCCAAAGGTTTTGGAAAGGGTTGCCCCCTGCCGATCCTACGGGCCTAGGTATTGAGCCTTGCCCAGGGTTCCATTGACCATGAAAGGGGTTGCCTCCGGTTGGTATCCTTGACGAGGGAACTAATCCCTGCCACAGATTCCAAGGTCCTTGAGAAGTGTGTGCCACCTATGCAGGAATAGTACCCTGTGCAGGATGTTGTGATCCAAAACTAGGGTTTCCCCCGGCCGAGACGACAGTTGACAATAATGCATTGTTACCAAACGTGTTGAACAAAGAGAATGGAAAAGAACCCACTGGTGTGGTTCTATAAGAAGGTCCTTGACTACCTACTCTGGACAGGTTATAGTTCATGGTCGGCCAAACGGGTTGCTGAGGAGCATCACCGAGCGAGGGAGACGACGGAGGTATATGATCCCCACCGTAAGGGAAAGCATTATAAGGGGCTGAGGTTTCCCCCATGGACCCTTACAGAGGAGCGTTTGAGATCCCTACCCCCAAACCCAAAGTCTGTAGGGTGGAGTAAGAAAGGACTGAGTTCATGTCAAAGTTGGGAATCCCGTATGAAAACGGAGGGACCATCGCACTCTATGTAAAAGGTGCAGTGATCGTCGCCATGGACGGAATTGGACCACTGCCCGAGGTAGAGGCGATCGAGACCATAGTGGCCCGAACCTGCGAAGGTGAGTTAGGAGGCGGAACGCCCCCAGTTGTGGCAACCGTAGAGGGAGTATGAGGACTCCTTGATGAAGTAGCAGCATTTGCTTCCATTGTTGCTTGCAGGATTATCTGACACTTGTGATGTGTTACCCTTGGAGGGGAAAAATGTATCAAAAGTGGTGCCGACAAGTCGGTGATCGGAGAGTTATATAGACAGAGAGCTTCCACTCCAAGTTCAGAAATAGTCGGTCCCTCCAGAAACAAATGTTCTCCTCTCAGAGATGGCTCGGGTATGGATTCTTGTGCCCCGGTCGCCTCAAATGACCCTTCCTGATCAAGTCTTTGCCTTCGTGGTGGCGATGGTGGCTCTAAGTTAACCGGCGGTAGGCCCAAATCCTTCGTGACCAGCAAAGCTCTTGATCTTCCACTGTGTGAGAAGATCAATGACACACTAAGGCTTTCTAACGTTGAAGACCAAAACATGCACTAGGAGAAGTTCCTATGAGATGCAACAAGCAAACCACTATTACTAATTGGAAGAACGGTTACAACAACCAACACTAGAGCAACTTATCGATGCAAGTGAAACTCGAATATGAAAGCACCCTCTGGGTATAATCTGCAAAGCATGGCCTAATGTTTTCCCTAAGTACCACGGTATACCTCCGCTATCACCTATGTAAGTCCCTAAAATCAAAGGCAAGTAGGTTTCCAGCTCATGAACAACTACCAGGCAGGTACAGTCGACAGTCGGGTGGATCGCAATGAGTAGGGTATCAAGCCCGAAACCAATCGAGGGTATCGAAAGAAAGTGTTCTGGAAGATGACTAAGGACCTCGAATGGATTCAACCCACCAAGAACCGTGGCAAATGTGATCAACGTAATCCCAAGATAAGTCCTCTATATGCGTTCATCCACTACGATTGGACCGGCTTCGAAGGGGTTATCTCTACTACCTTTCCACACACGACCTCATGTTTAACCCCTATGTTAGAGGGGGGTCCCAGATAATTTCCACGTTACTGGACTTTTTAACTCCCTAGCACAGACTCCTATGTTTGTTTTATAGCCTTGAAGAGTTTCCTCTCCAACCTAAATCAACGCTCTAGCCTAATCTAGTTGATGGACCCTACAAACATGAAAGTCTGATTAATTTTAATTAAGCGTTAATTTTAAGTGGTTTATCTTAAGTCAAAGGAATGGAAATGAAACTGATGGTGTTTGTAAAGAGAAGAAAGAGAAGAACAAATGTTGGAAACAAAATTACTTCTTCTTCAACAAACAAAGATTTGCAAATTGAAAAATCTTTAACCAACTTTTCTAACTAACTTTTCTTTCTAAGATTTTTTAAAAGAAAAAACTCAAAACTGAATTTCGCTCAACTACGAGCTACTTAACGTCCTAAGTATTCAGTAAATAACTTAAGAAAACACTCTTCTTCCTGACAAGTAAAGACAACTAACCTAACTACTTAACCAAACAAGAAACTAAAATCTTCTTTCTTTCTTTTTTAAATGCTTCAAAATAAGAAACTTGAAAATGAATTGTTTTTCTTTTCTTCCAAAGCAAGCAAAAGAAAAAAGTGAAGACAATATGAGACCAAAAACTAACTTCTGGTCTACTGTGGCTCACAGAGAGTTACTGACAATACTAAACAAGCTAATCATAAAACTTCACAAAACTTGTCTCAAACCCTAATCAAGAAAACACAAGAAATCTTTATAAAGAAAAAGCTAACTACTATCAGACCTAGGCCAAAGACTGCAAAAAACAGACACCAGGGCTAGATCAAGAAAACCCCTGAGAAATATGGCTTCATTAAGGGAAGAGGATGATTGCCTCTTCTTTAAGAAAGATTTTCCTGACACAGGCACACAACTGATACTTCAGTGGCCTACGTATGTCTCTGGGCTGTCCAAAGATAAGGCGTGTATGTATGCGTGCAGACCCGTTGCAGGCACTGTACACCTCTGTGACTTCTCTAAAAAGAAAACTAACAGTCAAGCAAACTAGGTAGGGAGTACTGGTATGGAAGACCAGAATCCCTTAAAGACACAAAAACTTACAGAAACTCAAGAAACAGTAAATAAACCAATTAAAGACACCCAAAAACAAAAATCCCCTAAAAACCCTAAAGGTTCCCCAGTATGGTCGCTAATTATTCTATAGTGGGAAAACTCCCCTATGGAACACACTAGGGTTCTAAAGTGCAGGTAGAGCTAACCGTCTAAAGTCTCCTACTTTTAACAACTATCCCGACAATACCCCACATTCATGCATAAAGTACAAAGTATAGGGATCTGGTAGTCTTACCTTAAACTCTACGTCCGGTGTCGATCCCTTTGCGTTCGGTTGTTCCTCGACTACAAATCTCCTCCCAGGGATGACCTGCATTCACCAAAAGACAAACAAGAAACTATGAACATGCATTCTATATATTAATTAGTGCGTTAGATGTCATAATAAAATATAAATATAATATCAAGATTGAAAAAATCATGTGGCGGGATGGAAAAAGTACTTCTTTATATTAATCTCACAAAGTCACTTACAAAATGAGATCGGAGACTTCTCCTCGAACCCGGTCCTGGGCTCCTATTCACGAAGATCCAACTTCTTCCACGTATCTTTCTCCTCTTCATCTCTCTCTAGGAAATGGATTAGGCTAGTAATGGAGGAAAAAGGCTAGAATAGGGAATTCTGGCTCAAAACTCATAATGTGGCTGCAAATTCTTGGGGCAAGGGGGGATTATGAAATGGGCAGAGTTTCACTGCTTTCATGCTTCTTTTTGGAATGGGACCCTAACACCTTCTTTTTTATGCCAAAAATATAGTTATTTAGTTGGGTGACGGGCTATGGGTGGTCAATTGGTTAGGAAACTACCCAAAAGCATGTATTCCCTTGCAACTTTTTATTTTTTACAACTTTTGTGGGTATACGCAGGTTGCAATGGTGTAGTTAGCATACATATGTGAGTTGTAGTGGTGCAGCAAGCGTACATACATGGGCAATAATAGTGCAGAGCACGTACATCTTCAAAAAAAGTGTTTTTCAAGAAGAGATTTTGGTGATAGCTTGGAAAAAATGCCAAGTAAGATGGCGTGATGCCAGGTATGCATGTATGGTGCAATTTAGGGTTATAACAATATTGTTTAAGTGAGACCATCTTTGACAAAAAGATATTCCAAGATTTGATTTTAGCCACATCTTTCAGGCCTATGGTGATCCCCGCTCAGAACCAACAGCCACTCTGACCCCTCACAGCAGCTATGGAAGCCAGATTTTCCCCCCTCATATTACCTGCTCAACTACATGACCTGCCTCAAGATTATAACCTAAGGATCAAACTATATGATGTTGAAGGTAACATATCATCTCAGAAGCATCTAGACTGGTTTAATGATTTCATAGACTTGGAAGAAGTGGACTTTGAAGATGTGAAAATGAGGTTGTTTACACAAAGTCTTGCAGGAGAAGTGAGGAAGTGGTTCAGAGCCCTTCCACCAGCTAGTATCGCAGATTTCGAGGCCTTTGAAACAAGCTTCCTTGGAAAATGGGGAGATAAGAAAAATCCCCTTCAGTTGTTGACCCAGTACAACAACATGAAGAGATCACCTGATGAAACAGTGCAGGATTTTTCAGCCAAATTCATGAAGGTCTATAATGTGATTCTTGTTGAGGTAAACCCCCCCTAAAGCTTCTTAACTCATATGTGTTCATTCTTTTGAAAGTGACTTCGCTTTATTATTAAGAGAACAAAGATCTGCCACATTGGATAATATGATGACTGATGCCATAGAAGTTCAAGTGAGCCTAATGGCTTCAGGTAAGATGAAAACTAATTCTGGCAGGGACATAAACAGAACTTGGGATAAAGCATAGCCTTCAACGTCACAAACATCAAAAGAAAGGTTCGAAGCAATGATGAGAAACATGGAGAGAATTATGGAAAGAATGACTCTAGGTAATAGGTCTAACCCAAGAGAACAGGTTGATAGTCCACCCAAAAATCTGAGGAGACCAACAATCCCACAAATTAGGCAAAGAGAGCAAAGGAATCACAGAAATCAGGGGAACCAAGTAAATCAAGTAGATCAGGCAAATCAGGGAAATCAAGGAAATCAAGGGGATCGGAAAATAAGGCCTCCTTTTCAAAATAATTATATAGATGAAAATTATGATGGATATTTTGAAGACAACATGAACAACTATGGTGATAAAGAAATAGAAGTGTTTTTTACTAAAGAGGAAAACGACCAGTTCATGGATGCAAGTGAGATATTTTTGCAAGATGAAGAGGAAAGGTTGTCAGTAGAAATGGAAGATTACCAAACAGGATTGAAAAATGCCATCATGCAATTCCAACGACAACACAACCTTTGAAATCAAAGGGTACCTCCAAACCCTCCAAAGGGAAACCCCGCCAAAGAAGCTCAAAGTAACATACCTTCTTCAAGTCAGCCTAAAAAAGATTTTGTTGCAAAGGATTTAGCTACAAAGGAATCTACTGTGAAGTATTCTATGGCAAAGGGTATTGTGGACAAAGGAAAGCAGAAAGAAGAACCCCAGAAAATAATATTGGAGGCAAGGAAAGAAACGGTCACCAGAGAGTTAGAGAAGATTTCATCCTCTTTTAATTTTGAAAGTGAGATACCTAAGATCAAAATTTATGTATGATTTAATGAATTAATCAAGAATAGCAAATATAGAAATCAGATCATCAAGATGCTTAAGATAGAACAGGCATTTGATACCCTGAACATACAAGATGACCACCCTGTGATCTTATTCGGACCAAGAGTAGAAGAAAATGTTGATAACGAAGAAGTTCCCCCTTTCTATGTTAGCCTGAAAATCCATGATATGACTTTACACAATGCCATTTTGAATTCAGGGGTGTCTCATAACCTAATGCCCAAAGTGGTCATGGACCAACTAGGTTTGGACATCACCAGGCCTTATAAAGACTTGTTCTCTTTCGATTCCAGGAAGGTGAAATGGCTAGGTCTTATCAAATATCTGGTGGTATCTTTGGCACAAATTCTAGATAGAACATGGTCATGGATGTAGTGGTGGCTGACATCCCTCCCAAATTCGACCTGATGTTGGCAAGATCTTTGGTAGAAAAATTAAAATGAACCCTCCAGATGGACATGTCATATGCCACCATCCATGTTTTTGGTCAAGACAGAAGTTTGTTCAGAGAAGTTTTTCTCAAATACATGGTCAACAACAAGTCACAGCCTAGCAATCATCCCATATACTCCATGGAAACTGAGTTGGGATCTTCTATTTTCTTCAATGACTTGTGATGCGAAGAGAAAGAACCAGAAATTGACATGCCCAACAAAGGGAGATCTGATCAGCAAATTGAGGAAGACTCAAAACAGCTGGATGAAGCAGAAGATCGGATATGGAAGATGAGTTTTGATGGAGTTGCCTACAGAGAAGGAGTGGGAGTTGGCATTTGGATCAATCATCCTAAAGGAGATTCAAAATTATGTTCTTATCAACTTGTTTTTGAATGCAAAAATAACATGGTTGAATATAAAGCATTAATATTGGGGATAAAGGTCTTGAAAGAATTAGGTGCCAAAAGAATTTTTGTACATGGAGACTCTGAACTAATTATAAATCAAATCAAAGGCATATACCAAGCAAAACACCCTAGACTGAGGGCTTATAGAAATCTGGTACTAGGCCTCCTTGAGAAGTTTCTATAATGTAATCTTTCAACAATTCCAAGAGAAAAGAATCAAGTCATTGATGCCTTGGCTACTTTAGCAGCAGTTTTCAAAGTTCCAATTTTCCATGAAAAAAGCTACAAGGTTGAGTTCAAGTACAGGCCAACAGTACTAGATAATATGAAACACTGGCAAGTTTTCGAGGATGACAAACAGATAGAAAGTTTCCTCAAGATGGAGAATGAGTTTGAGAATTTGAACATTGATGATGAGTATTGTGACGATGAGGTGGATGTAGCTGTTTTCATAAAGGAGGGGTATTTTGACAATCAGATTAGAGGCAGATATATTGTTCAACTAAAGAGCAACATCATTCCTAAAGGTATAGTACCATTGGAGAAACTCTTTGATAATAATGATGTGGCCAAACGTCCAAAGATTACAGTAAATGAAGGGGATGTAGAAGATTGCAATATTGGGACCTCAGAAGATCAAAAGATTGTTAAGTTGTCCAGAAAGATTAACCCTAAAGTCAAGGAGAGGTACGTAAAATTGATGAAAGACTTCCCTGATGTTTTTTCCTGGAGCTTTGATGATTTGAAAGTCTATGACACAAGTACAATTCAGCATGTTATCCCAATCAAAGAAGATCACAAGTCGTTCAAACAGAAATTGAGAAGGATAAATCCTTTGTTGCTACCCTTGATTGAGAAAGAGGTAAAGAATCTATTTGAAGCCAAAATCATAGTGTCCCTGAGATTGTCCAAATGGGTGGAAAATCTAGTGCCAGTCAGAAAGAAGAGTCGAGAAATCCAGTTGTGTGTGGATTTCAGGAATCTGAGCAAAGTATCTCTAAAAGATCATTACCCGTTGCCTAAGATGGATCATATTTTATAGAATGTGGTGGGTTCTCAAAAGATGTCAATGTTAGATGGCTTCTCAGGATACAATCAGATTATGGTGCACCCTAATGATCAGGAAAAGACAGCATTTACCATACCATGGGGTACATTTATGTATGCCAAGATGCCTTTGGGATTATGAATGCAGGAGCGACGTTTAAAAGAGCTATGGATATGGATTTTGCTTATGAAAAAGACAAATTCATTGTTATCTACCTTGATGAYGTCAATGTGTATTCTGCCTCAGYTGAACAACACCTCAAKCATYTTAGAAGGGTGTTTCAAAAATGTAGAAAGTTTGGAATCTTSTTGAATCCTAAGAAGTCAAATTTCTCCATGGAAGAAGGAAAGCTCTTGGGTCACATTATTTCAAAAGAAGGGATAAAGGTAGATACCARCAAAGTTGAGGGAATCTTGAAAATTGGCATACCYAGAAGTAAAAAARAGGTTCAATATTTTCTGGGGAAAGTAAATTTTCTGARAAGGTTTATCCAAAATTTCGTTGAAATCATAAAAAACATCACCAACATGCTCAAGAAGGGAAATGAAATAAAGTGGATTACTGAAGCAAGAAAATCCTTTGAAGACATCAAAGTGGCATAGACCAAGGCTCCAATACTTGCAAGTCCTAATTTTGAGAAGGATTTCATATTGTTCTCTTTCGCCTCATAACACACAATTGTTGGTGTTTTACTCCAAAAAGATGACCAGAATTTTGAGAAACCCATAGTGTATTACAGCAAGACATTGAGGGATTTTCCTTTGAAATATGACATCATGGAGAAGCAAGCATATGCTCTAGTCAAAGCCTTGAAATAATTCAGAGTTTACATCCTACATTCCCATACCACTGCTTATGTACCCAGCAGCTCAGTGAAAGACATCTTAACCCAACCTGATCCTGAAGGAAAGAGGGGTAAATGGATAGTAGTCCCATTAGAATATGACCTGGAAATCAAACCCACCAAGTTGGTCAAGGGACAAAGGTTGGCAAAGCTGATGGCACAAAAAAATTGTGAACTTTTAGGAATAAACTTCATTACTAAACTGTCAGATAGTGCAGCAAAAAAGGAAAATGTGACTCCACAAATATCCCAGAAATTTCTTGACTCTGCATGGTATGCAGATATCATCTTTGTGTTGAAAATTTTGCAGGCTCCTCCTGAATTTAGTAAAACAAAATCCAAATTCTTGAAATTGAAGGCAATGAAATTTTGTATAGTGAATGAATCACTATATTGGAAAGATACAGGGGGGATTTTATTGAGTTGTTTGATAGAAGGAGAAGCAGAGAAAACCATCAAAGAGTTCCATAAGGGTGAATGTGGATGTCATCATTATTGGAAAACAACTATCCATAAAATTTTGAGGGTTGGATTTTATTGGCCTAGCATCTTTCTCGATGTCAATAAAGAGGTTTCAAAGTGCCATAAATGTCAGATTTTCTATGGGAAAGGGAAATTGTTGTCTCTCCCTTTAAAACCAATTTCGGTGGAAGCTCCTTTCAGACATAGGGGCCTTGATTTTATAGGGGAAATACACCCACAATCCTCATCTCAACACAAATGGATTCTGATAGCAACAGATTATTTCACTAAGTGGATTGAGGCAGTTCCCACTAGGCAGGTGACATATGATGTTATCATCCGATTTTTAGAAGACAATATTATGTCCAAATTCGGATGCCCGATCAAGATTATAACAGACAATGCAACGGCTTTCATATCTAAGAAAATGGAAAATTTCTGCAGTGATTACAACATCACCCTTGGTCATTCTACGTCATACTAACCTCAAGGAAATGGATTGGTTGATTCTTCGAATAAAAGCTTAGTCAGAATCATCAAAAAATTGTTGCAAGAAAATAAAAAGGCCTGGCACAAAAATCTCATTCATCCGCTATGGGTTGATAGAATATCCCCAAAGAGATACATAGCCATGTCCCCTTTTTAGATCATTTATGGGACTGAAGCTATTTTTCCTACTGCATTGGGATTTCCAGTAATGAAGATGTTACAGGAGCAGGAGGCGAAAATAGACGCCAATCAGAGAAGAGATGATGAGTTGATCAGTGTACAACAAACCATGGAAAATACTTTCTATAATGCTCAGCTGCGCCAAGACAAGATCAAAGAATCTTTTGACAGACACAGCAAGGAGAATGATTTCAAACCAGGAGACTTGGTACTAAAATGGGATGCTAGAAATGAAGATAAGGGAAAACACGGGAAGTTTGACCATCTCTGGTTGGGACCGTTCAAGATTGCAGCATACCGTGGAGGTAATGCCTACATACTACAGGAAAATAATGGAGATATCGTTGGAGGAGGGCCTGTGAATAGCAGGTTCCTCAAGCATTACATTGTTTGAACAATCACACCCCGTCCATTCATTGTACATAATCATTTTTACGTTTTCCTTTCGCATAAAGAAGTTGGAATAAAAGCAGCGTAGTTGAAGCCCAAGGTGAAGGCCTGTAGCTATACTGGGCTGATTTTGAGTTTTTAAATAAAGACTAGCGGATTCAGATCACATGGATAAGTCACAACCCAATGGATAGGCACTAGGTCTACAGTTCTTTTCTACCTCGCAGGGAGGATAGCATCCCTAGTTGGAGCCTATGTTATCACCATAACAATTTTGTATGGAATATAAGTTTCATATTTAGCAGAGGGCTAAAGTAGTGTGGAGATGCGGCTTGATTTGGAGGACCAGGTTACATCTGGCGGAGAAGGGCCAATATAGCAGAGGCATGGAATTTGACGAGGCTCGGCGGACCATAGATCTTGAAGCAGCCCATATCGACGGCCAAGACATATATCAGGCAACGAAGTAGCGTGAAAGATAATTTTTCAAGGGAGGACTGTTGAAAATACCACAGTTTCATTTCATGGACATGTGGCACCATCAGAGGCATATCAAGGTGAAAAGAGATCTACCCAAAACTGTTTTACTCCACCCCCGATATCGAAGAGCGCATATAAAAGGAGGGCCCCGGTCATTATTTTATGATATTTCAAAGCGTTCAAATGTTAGAAAATTGGCGCAAATGCTCCATTCAAAATTGAAGCTCAACAATGAACCAGATTCGAGCATTCTCCGTCGATTCACAGGTGTTTTTTCATTATGGCCATGAAACCTGTCGTTTTATCTATAACAGAGCAAGACGTYGCCTCTAAAGAAGAAGCCCTAAATGATAGGGACTCAGATGTATTTGACACAGAAATTACAATCTCACCCATTTCCATGTCCAAATCCAATTTTCTAGACAATGTTGGAAAACTGATACCCTTCCTCGAAGCGGCCCAAGCCTCCATTACCCCTTACGCCATAGAATTCGTTTTCCCTTTTCCGGAGTTCATAAGCTGGTGTGCAGTGCAGTATTCGCAGGAAGAAAAGGTCATCTTGAACAAGTTAGGGTCAGAGGTCTTATGTGAAATAGATAGCCCGTCAATTCGACACACCCTCAGTATACCAGAGTCTTCCCCCACAGCGTCAGAGCCCTTCGAGGAAGAGAAAATGATCACATTCTATCGAGAATGTCCCTCCGAAGTAAAAAACTTATTTCTGCATACCATTGTTAAACCTTAACACCATTCTGAGAGTCTGCCATTACCTATCATTGTAAGTGTCATGGTTATTGAAGTCTAGTGGGCTTGTTCCATACTTAGTCAAATTCTAGGATGGGATAACGACAAGTTTGTAGTAGAAGTCATGTTGGGTTTCCTATTGACCTTTTTTATGTCAGAGTCTATTCAGTTGGTCTGTATCATTTTAAAAATTTCATCGCTAACATTATGTACCAACAGTGTGTAAATTTCAATTCACTGAGACACTTCAGGTACTACATGCACTTGCTGAGAATGTTCTTGGAATCAAATAAGACCGAATTCCCTGAAGCCGCATTCATCTCAACTGAATGCAAAAGGATCGTCGTGATTATTTTCATAAACAATATCATGCCCAGGGTTTATAGTCTAATCTTCGACACGGACCTAAGGCTGCCAAGGGTTTTGGAGGAAGTGAAAAGCTCTTTGCAACCAAATCCAGAGAGCAAGGTGGGAGATTGGATGTTGTTCGTACATTCTATTGTAATTTGGTTATATGGTTATGAAGAAGGACCTTACCTTTTTACTGTCTTTCTGACTCCCGAAGTCTTTTCCCTAGAGCTCAGCAGACAAAGAATTATTTCAAAGACAGAGCATTTTCGGAAAAATCACAAGGCATCTAATTTAAAATTCCCTTTCATAATAGGGCCCTTTGTGGTAAAGACCAAGTCTTTTTTACCTCAGATCCAAGCCAAACTCATTGGATTTGGGTTTACACAATTACAAGAGAGCAAATATGATCTACATCAGATCATATCTAAGATAATACTGATGAGAAGACAAGGCCCCTATGAGCATGAGCATGTTGAAGGATTTGTTAAACTTGCTAATCGGGAAACCTGTGTAGATATGGAAGTAGCAACATCAAATATGGCTGCCATTGTACCTTTTAATACAGAATCTGGATCAAGCACTAATGCATTGGTTCAGGCTATGTCCCAAGTAAGCTTAAAGACAGGGGAGATAAAGAACCTTAAGGAGGTCATAGAAAAGCTACAGCAAGAGATGAAAATGAAGGAAGAAAAGATGGCCCAATTTCAAAAGGATAATCAAGATTTTCAAGAGAGGGTGAACTAGCTGAAGATGAGGTTGAAGGGAAAAGTATTGTTGCAAGGAGCTAAACATGTAATCTGGGATGTTTTTGCTGCTGAAGATGCTAAATTCAGAGTTTATCTAAATTTTATAAATGACAAAGATAGCATGGCTATCACTGCCCAAAATAGATGTATTGTTATTAATGAAACACTCGCGAAAAAAACCCTCGGAATGTGCCCAGAATGCTATTGATTTGCTGAATTTTGTGCCCACTGTTGATCTTCAAACCATTGGGGTAAAAGACAGAACCGCATTGATCATTTGGGCTAGGAGAATCATCGCTAAACACAATCTACTCAAATCAGTTCAAACACTAGAGTTTAGGGATACATTTGAACAATTGTTTATCAAGGGCCTCCCTCCATTTTGGGATGGTAAAGGGAAATTATACAATCAAGAAGAATACAATTCTCTCCTCACTCAGTGTAGAATGGATCATTCAAGATTTGAAGGCCTGGAGGAGAGCCTGAAGGGACCCAGTTTGGTGGAACACTTGGTCGCAGACTTTGAAATTTTGAATCAGTTCAAAACAGTGAAGACCGGGTTGCCAACCATGTCTTATGCTACCTGCATTGACTTGGAGATTCTGATAAAGGAAATGATGGATTACGAGATTCCCCCTGACTCATAGTGGAAGGAGATTGTACGCTTAGGCAAAACAAAATGCAGTTTTCTAAGGACCAGTAAGTAACCTCCAAGTGTCACCAAACTAGCAAGTTCGACAGGGAACCACAGCAAGACAAATGGCACAAAGGAAGTCGAACAGTCAGAGAGATCTGTCCCTAGTCTATGAAATGTTTTTTATTTAATCATTGTAAATCGGTTCATATACCGAGACTGTAAGTTGAAATTATTATAGTCAGTTTTAGAAGTTGAAACGTTTCGGTTTCAGCCATTTTACTCGAATTGTATAAGTATTAGAAATTCTGAATGAAATAATGTTGGAAGAAGTGCAAGAGCACCTTTTTTCTAAACTCTATTGTAATTTTCTGGAGCTGAATTGAATATACATGCAGAAGCTTTTGAAGTCTCTATGAAAAGATTCTAATGGTGGTGATATGAGTTTTGTCTTCTCTCGTCGTATCTATTTTTTGTGATTCTTTATTTCCATTTGTATTGTATTTTGTTTAAATTGGATAGTTAAAAGCTCAAAATTCATCTTATGATGCTCTCGGCTTAAGCAATTTAAAACTGTGTGAATTTCCTCTTAACTAATTCAAAATTAATTTCAGTAATGCTCTGATGTGGTTATTTGTTTTCTCTTTCTTCTTACACCCTGCTTAAACTCAATTAATAACTCATTGCCTCATTTAGAATTTATCCTCTGGAGAGTTCCATTGGCCAGTCATTGTTTTCATTCAATTTTAGAATTTTGACTCCATAGCCATGAGTGTGCCGCCACTTCTTTGCCAGCAAATTTTATAAAAACCCCCAAAACAAACCAAATCTAGCCATTGATTGCCAAAGATATACCAAGTGACATGAGAGAGCCCTCTCTGAGTTGAGTAGGCTAGTGCCCAGCTCTAAAGTAGGTTTAAATAGTTACCTCTGTCATTTTTCTATCAGCTAGACAAAATTTACAGAGTGCTAACAAGAAGTATGGAATAAAATTAAGCCATATGTAAGCCACTTCTGTGTATTTTGCAGTGTAGCATGGGCTCACATTCCTAATGAGAAAATGAACGCTTTACAACTTAAAAGTGAGAAGTGTATTTGTTTTTGTTATTATGAAGATGTCAAAGGTTATAGACTTTTTCAGTCTTATACTAATGAAATTATTATTAGAAGAGATGTTAAATTTGATGAAAATATCTTGTTTTGCGAGTCTAATAACATTTATGCCTTCTTCATCCTATGATCCATATTCAACATTTGTGTCATCTTTTGTTCCTATTATGGTTTATTCTTCTTTAGATGATGACAGTGAGGATGAAAATCCACCTCTGCATGCTCACCTTCATTCAAATGAGTCTATTGAACATGAACCTGCACCAGCACCACCACTTCCTAGATGGGTATGTTCAACACAAGAAGCAACTAGTGATCTTGTTGGTGATCCTTTAGATCAATTTCGGACACGTTGACAGTTCTAGCAAGCCTCTTATTTTTTGGCTCAAGTTTCAGAGACTCGTGATCCAGAGACATTTACAGAAGCTTCAGGTCATCCAAATTGGGATACATCAATGAATGAAGAGTATCCCTCTTTGATGGTGAATGATACTTGGGATCTTGTACCTCTTTTGAAAGGAAGAAAACTTGTATGATGTAAATGGGTGTACAGAACTAAGTATCCATCAAATGGAAGTGTTGAAAGATACAAGGCTCGGTTAGTCACCAAATATTTCTCTCAAGTTGAAGGCATTGACTATAATGAAACCTTTGCCCATGTAGCCAAAATGAATTCCATCCAACTTGTTCTAGCCCTTGCAGCCTCACATAAATGGGAGGTCCATCAGATGGATGTTAAATCTTGATTCTTGCATGGGTATTTGCAAGAATAAATCTACATGGAACAACCTCTTGCCTATGTCTAGAATGACTCTAGCCTTGTTTGTCACCTTAAGAAATCTCTTTATGGTATTAAACAAGCTCCTCCAGCTTGGTATTCCAAAATGTATAAGTTTCTTTCTTATATCAGCTTTTCTAGATGTCATTCTGACCCTAACGTATATGTTGAGAAAGTAGGAAGCCATCTCATAATCCTTGTTCTTTATGTGGATTACCTTAACCTCACTGGTAGTGACCCAAAAATTTTGACCCATGTGAAATCCAACCTTAAGAAGAAATTTTAAATGGCCGACTTAGGTTATTTGCACTATTTCCTTGGCCTCCAAGTTTCAAAAACCAAGGAATTTTTATCTCCCAGTCTAAGTATGTGTGTGACCTTATTTGCCGCTTTCGTGTGGTAGATTCAAAACCAACCCCTTTTCCCTTCCAGTTTAGAGTCAAACTTGCTACCACCTATACTTCTCCTGAAGTTGATGCCACTTTGTTATCTCAAAAAAACAGTTTGTCTTCCTACATAATAGAGAGATTCATGGTGCAATGGGAGTATACCAAGGAATCCTTCACTCAATAAAGGTAAAAAATATGGAAGTTGTGGTGCTTAATTAGATCTAGCTAAGGCGTATGATAGGGTTAGCTACCTTTATCTTAGGCTAATGTTATTTAATATTGGAGTGAGTCTACAAGTTGTAATATGGATTCTGGACTACTTAAATTTGGTTTCATTTTCAATATTGATGATTGGATCAACATCCATTTTTTTAATCCTTCAAGGGGACGAAGGTAGGGTTTCACTATGTCGCCTTTTCACTTCTTATTGGTGGTTTAAGGGTTACATAGGATGGTAAGAGCATGTAAGAGGGAAGGAACCATAAAAGGTATGATTAGGGAGACCTATTTCTCTCTCCCACTTTCTATTTTTGGATGGTGTTATTCTATTTTCTCTTGGCTATGTAAGGTAAGTAGAAAGGTACAAAGAAATCCTAGATTTATAGCAGAGCAATGGGGATGGAGGTAAATGCTCACAAATTGTTTATATTGTTTAATGGTTTGGACGTTGAATAGGAAATAGAGGTAGCTCAAATTATCCCTTTCAATGTATCTCCTTTTGACAATGTTCTCAAATATCTAGGCTTCATGTTGAAACCAAATGACTATAGGCTCAAAGTGGAATTGTTTGTATAAAAAAAGAAGTAGAAATAAAAGTCTTTAATCAGTGCCACATGTGGTCATCAAGAGGAGGAAGATTGACCCTAGTTAAATAGATATGGAAGTGATCCCTATATAATGGCATTGTTTAGCATACGTACCTAGAGTTATGTTGAAAAAAATCAAGAATAAGTTATTTCGYTTCCTATGCACAAGGAAAAGAGAAAAGGAAGTTATCCATTTGGTAAAATGGAACAAGATAGCAAAACCCAAGGAAGTAGTTGGTTGGGGGTTGATGGGATACATTGCTTTGGATAGGCCTTGGTATCAAAAAAAAATGGAGGTTGATGAACCATGAAGGGTTATGGAAAGAAGTTAAGTTTTCAACGTATATTGATCCTTTATCAATGAAGGACTAGATTAGGGGTCCAACTAACTCAATTGTGGGGGATTCCATCACATGGATGGGAAATGCATAAATTTATAAACTATCCAAGCCTCTAATTAACTCTATATATATACAAGACATTCACTATTTAGCGAAGGCAATGGATCTAGAGACTACTTCCATTTGGAACCAAGGATGGGAAAGTGTTGGCAACCTAGATCTATACGGAGACGAAGCAGAGGAATGGAACCAATTCATAAATAGATTACAACAAAGTGTTATTAGGCATATCGATGTAGAGGGTGAAATTATATGGTCAGAAAGAAACTCTAAAGGAAGGTTCACTACGTAGTTAGGCTATAAGGCTAATTTTGGGGAAGGAGAAGAAGGTGACTAGAAGTGGTGGTGGAATCCCATTTGGAAAACTAAACTATCATTGAAACCAAGACTATTATGTGGTTAGCATTATCAAACAGAGTTTTGGCTTAGGAAAATTGTAAGAGAAGGTCTTGGCAAGAGCTAGGAAGATGGATTATTTGTGAAAGAATGAGGAATAAATTGATCGTCTATTAGTGCATTTGTCCCTTTACTAAATAAGTTTGGCAGGAATCCGTGAAATTGACAAACAAGAAAGGACTATGTGTTAGGGACTCTATCGTCACATGTGTGGAAAGTTGGCTAAAGGACCAGTATCTAAAAGAACATAAGGCTCTTCCTTGTATTGTTGCATGGGCCCTATGGTTGGCCATGGATGAAATGAATTTCAAAAATAAGGAGAGTCTTCATATTCAGGTATATTTATCAAATAAGCTGTGCATATGGAGGGGTGTGGAAACTTGATAAAAGAAGACACCAAGAGTTTTGATAAATCCAAAAATTGATAAAACTTATGCTTGGGTATTCTTTGATGGTTGATGTCAAGTGATCCCTTAAAACTATAGAGCTTGAGGGGTCTTATATGTGAAAGAAAATCTTAATATCTCTTTCAAAGTTGCTTTGGGGGGAGCTAAAAACAATAGGGTTGAGATATTTGCACTCTGGTTAGAATAGCCTTTGAAAAAGGTATAATTCAACTTCAGATCATGGGTGACTCTAAGATATTCATTGATTAAGAAAATGAAAAAAAACAATATGGAAAACTTGCTACTTTTTCCAATAATGGAAAGAATTAAAGAGTTAAAAAGAACTTTCTCAAAATTTATTTTCATTACATATATAGAGAATTAAATGTCAAGGTAGATGAATTGTCAAAATAAGCTTTAACTCTTCAATATGGTAGTTTTCCAGTGACAATTGTTTCCCAGATTGAACTTCCAATTGAGCTTTCTCTTGTGCTAAATAGATATGTGATTTTCTACCTCTCAAACCCCCTTTTTTACCCTTCCCCTCAATTGAATGGAAAGAATTAAAGAGTTAAAAAGAACTTTCTCAAAATTTATTTTCATTACATATATAGAGAATTAAATGTCAAGGATGATGAATTGTCAAAATAAGCTTTAACTCTTCAATATGGTAGTTTTAGCATAAAGGAAGCAAAGGATAACAGAGTTTTACCAACTTTCGAGTGATCTATTTATGAAAAATCTACCTAAATTTGAAAATGTTCAGTTCAATATTCCAAAGAAAGAGATGAATATCTTTATTTATATTTTGATGATTTTATGTTCAAATCCTAAAACTTGCCTAAATGGAAAGGGAYAATGGAAGACTATYGATATCTTCAATAGGACATTTAAAGACCAATTATTTATATTTAGTTGGTTTTCTTGAATGGAAGGGAGACAAAGTTTCCACAAAGTGTTCCAAATGCACATTATGATGTATATTTTGTTTTTTTGCTTGAAATGACAACTAGATGTTTTTTTTCTATAATTATTAGTTTACATTATGTAATTTCGTGAAATGAGCGAGCCAAGTACAAAATACCAGTTCTCTAATCTACTAGGAACATACTTGGGGGTGGCTTAAATCTATTATCTACAAGTGCTCAGTTTTCACAAATTTTCCTTAATATGAGAACACAAAAACCATCTCAATACTAACTTGATTTAACCTCGAAGCGCCAATCTAAATATCTATGCATAATATCTATATGTGTACTCATTAATAATCTCCTTGTGATTCATTAACTATTTCGAATATGTAGTTTCAATGTCCTTGGATTTTCATAGACATAAATCATAAGTGTTTGAATTTGTGGTTCTCGATTTTGAATTAGCGCTAATTATGTTATCCATGATAAAGTATTGTAACCAGGAAAGCAAGGAGCCATTGAGTAATTTTATATCTCTCAAACATTTTACATGTTGCAAGGCGTGTCACATATTACGGATCACTTATTCATAAGTTAAATAGTAATGACTAAGATAGAAACATATAATTTTATTTTATGTTCTTACATTTTTAAATCCATCGATGTTCATGTTTGGACTAATTGGCAATGCAACATGTATAGGAAGTGAACCCCTTTTTTTTTAATTTTACTTTTCCACTTCCATGTCGTGAATTTGAATGGTCGAGTTGTTCAGAATATCTACTTATTGTTGAGAGATGCAAATAATAAGTATTCACAGTCCCAATAAAACTACAAAGCTAATGAATATGTGAAATTTTTTTGTGGATGTATGCAATGTACCATTATTGTAGAGACTTTGAAGTGCAAAACCAAATCCAAATCTGTCATGAATATGTGAAATTTTTTTGTGGATGTATGTAATGTACCATTATTGTAGAGACTTTGAAGTGCAAAACCAAATTCAAATCTGTCATGAATATGTGAAATTTTTTTGTGGATGTATGCAATGTACCATTATTGTAGAGACTTTGAAGTGCAAAACCAAATCCAAATCTATCATGGCTTATGAATGTTGGAGTAGGTGTGCTTTTACATTGTTTTGTATCTTTTGATAAAAATGCAATGCCACATAGTTGCTCATAACATTTTTAGAGAAAAAAAATTGCATTAAGAACCTAAAATTATTTCACTTTTCTTTTATGGTTTATTATTCCTTAACGTGAGGCACATACAACCTTAATAGACTTGGTAGACTATAGATGAATTCATGTATTATCAATAAGATGCAAAGACCTAATGACCATGAAGGTAGTAATGGAGATTATAAGGCAATCAAGGTGTAAGAGAGCACCATAAACCAATGCTCATTGTATTTTAGTCCATTCTAGACATAGGGATAAAGGGTGGGAAATATACCAATGTATGGATGTGCTTAATAATAATCAATAATTTTATATTAAAATAAAATATAATGTCAACACATGTCCATTATGACATCAAGTTGTTTTCACATTGTGTATGTTATCAAGTCATAGTGGTCTCTTCAAATTCATAACAATTCCATTCTAAGAATAATTAACAATATTATATTTAAATAAATAATCTTAGATGTAAAGGGTGGTAGGTGTGAGGAGGGCGGGGTCATCTTGGACCCTAAAGGAAATCTAGAACTAATTTTTGCTTAGAGCACAGGGGAATCCAAAAATAATCATGTTGAAGTGTTAGCTCCATTCAAGGGACTGGTCATTCTAAATCAAAAGCCTAATTGTTGTTGGAGATTCGTCAATCATAATTTGACAAATGTGAAACTGACAAGGTATAAATATGATTCCCAATTACTGGTGTCACTTTACTATCTTTCACTTAATTTGTCAACCCGGGGTTCAGTTCATACTTGTGAGGCACTCGGTGTAGTATGCACAGAAGAAAGACTTCGCACAACTACCGAGAAAGACTAATTAAACAAGACTATGCATAAATCGAAGAAAAGCATAAAAAGATAAAGTCACAGTGCTATAACCCCCATCCCAGCTGGTGGTACCTCTCATGATAAGGTCTATGAGCTCTCTTAACCCTATACCCTAGTGTATTCACCTCGTGGGGTCATAGATAAAGTGATTCTACAACACTCCAAGCAACGCAAAGAAACCTATCTATTTCATTTTAACTCACACATTAAAATATCAGAAATGAAACTATTACTTGGTTAATATGCCAGGACTATATTAACAAATCATATAATTCCCGAATTTACAACTTTGTTAATGATATTCCAAATACTGTTACAGATAAGGAATGCAAGCACAGATTTGGCATATAGTATTAATATAAGCAAAGATTGATCATGAAAATAATAATCTGCATAAATCTAAGTGCTAACACATCCTACTCATCATTCTGCAGCACAAAACCAGTGGCCATTGTGCAACCAAGGTTTGGAACAAAGATAAAATTGTGCAATTCTAAATCAAAATAAAATTGACAACTATCTAAGAACACAAAAAGATTGCATGCAGCACAGAATCTTACCTGTGAGTGGGCCCTTCCTCACAGGTAGGCCTGTGCTCTCAATCTTGAATCACCACCAGTGGACAGCAATAAGCACACACAACATAAATAGAGATTTATTAAGTCTGAACTTGAGCTCTCGACTCTTACAAAGCAGTATGACTACAACAGGAGGCCACACGTACTAATTGACCCCTTCTCTTATGAGAGCACACATATTTATACAATAAAAGGGGGTCTTAAGCTCTAAACATGGAGCGACAACCTCCTCCTATTATGTTGCTAAGTGGTTTAACAAACTCTAAAAATAAACTAAATTGTTGTCCTCTGATTGGTTGCCAATATGATCCATCAATCAGCCAATGGGAACATAGATGCCTTCAGTTGTGCGCCCAAGTGGTTGTGTTGTTACATATCATCCAATTAAAATAATCAACTACCTCCAAATTCTATGGATTTCATTTAATTGATGGTTGAGTTGGTTCAATAGTGTTGTGCCATGTCTTATCCTGGAATTTAGCACATGCTGAATGATGAACCTTGTGACTATATGCATATGCTACCGTGCTAATTTCTTTAATTTATTTCCCACGTTGAATGTTGAGTTATACCTTCGTGCCTTTAATATGTTGATTTTGATCTTTTAATTCTGTTGAAGGTATTAATGTAATATGTTGAATATTTCATTAAAACTCACGGGCACACACTAAAAGTTCTATGTTGATATCATTTTAGCATTGGGGCTGACATTAAGTCATGGGATTGATGTACATTAATTGTTGGGACTGATATTATATGTTGATTGGTGAAGACTCACTGACACATATTACATATGCTGGAAATATTTCAAATTAATCTCTTTGCTGACATATTTCCACGTTGAATATATTCACATTAATTCCCCTTGTTGATATGCCTTCATTGTTCTTGAAATCCTTCATATAGATTCCAAGGAAACCTGGAATACTTCCACTTTATGATCACAGTCAGCTTAACTTGTTGTGAACACATATATATTTAACCTGTTCTAAGTTGTACATGCACAATTCTGTAGCAGGCTACTACAGGGATTCTGCAGCAGACTAATTTGAAAACATGAGAACCTCACAACTATATCAACATTTAATGACTCTGAATACATGGCAATGGATGTGCAATGACCCTGATTTAAAGAATATGTGAACCTTTAAAGGAAAACCATGTAATGACTTGTCCACGCATGAGATTCCACTTCAAAAGTAAAAATAAAACACACTACTTCCCCTAATGTTAATCAGAAATCCAATGAAATATTAAGAAATGCAATTGGAAAACATCTTGAGCCTAAATCCCGCATATGGGCATTAAAATTGATAAGACAGGGTTATATGTAAATGATAAAGGGTTAAAAAGAAGGAAAAGAAGATGTCAAATGATAATTTCATGGCTCATCATCTCCCCCAAACTGTATATGTTGCATGTCCTCATGCAACCCTGCATCTTCTCAACAACCAAGTTGTAAGGGTACACACTGAATGATGCTCCTTTTTTTCCGATGCATACCAATTTTTTTTGTTTTTTTTTTCATCGCAATGCCTCCCTTTCAAAGCATAGATCAAGTCATGAGGTCTCCTTCAAATTTGCACAAGAAAATAGGGTAAGTGGAGACAAGACTATAATGTTTCCTTTGTTGTCAATTAGGTATTCTTCGAATAAATGGCCTATTTCTCAGCACAACAGGGAAGAAATGATTTGCAATCCTCATACCATATGTAGTGTATCCTCTAATAAGTCTTAGCTTGATTTTTTCTTAATGGTTCTTGTGGGGTACACATTCATTTCCTTTGCTTGTCCATATTAGATACTTTTTTTTTATTCTGTTGTTGGTTCTTGTGGAGCAACAACGGTTTCCTTTTTCTTTTCGCTCTTGCTCTTGGTTCTTGTGTGACAGCAACAAGACCTTCATATTTGGCGTCTTCATCTATATCTTCAACTTTGGATCCTCAATGTCACTTTGAAATCGTTGTCTTGGACTTTTCATATTCTCTCTCCCATGATTCGTTAGAGTAGCCAATTCTAACAAAACCACTATACTTCATATTGAGTTCACTAGACTCAATACATTGATTAACTTCAATAATTCCAAGACATTTTCAAGACCACTATTAACTCATAAGAACCAATGTGAATAAAGATCCACAAATTTTCATGTTGGAAGAAAACATGCATATATAAATAAAGGAAAGTTTGAAAGCCTTCTTCTTAGCCTAGTGCCAATTTGTTTAGTAGAATTGTCTCCACGCCTCTTTGATGAGATGTTAGGCCCACACAGACCACAACACCTACACGCATCACTATGTCAAATGCATTTTCTTTGAATAGGGTTTCTTGATGTTGGTTCTTGTGTAGCGGCATCGAAGCTTGATGTAGCAACACTAATGTCCTTCCTTGAACAACTTCTGGTCCTTCTCATTTTGAGACATTTAAGGAGGTGTTGGAATGGATTTAAATTATGGAAGTGGAGTAAGATGATGTCATGGTTTAGATGAAGTGATGAAATTTTTAGGTTAAACAAGGATAGGGATGGTATGGGCATGAAAAATGATGGCTTGGTCCAAGAAGGTAAAGATGATGGTAACCCTCTCCCCCAAACTGAAGACTTTTTCCATCCTCAGAAAAATAACAAATGGTAAGGAAGTGGGATACAAAAGAAAAGTGGCTTAAGTGGTTTTCCAAATACAAATCTAAAGTATTCAATGAATCTAATTAACAAAGAGAAAGAAGAAGTGTACCTGCACCTACCTAATAAGTTCATGAACTTTGCAACGAGCATATGATTTTCTATAGCAGGTTCTTCACAAGTTCCCATGGAAAAGAGCAACATCTTTGAGAATTTGTACCAAGGACTATCGGCAATATCTCCTCCTGGTTTTGAGATATCTTCGTGAAGCTTTGAGGAAAGACCATTTCTGCAACAACTTACTCTGCTACAGGTTCTTGTGGGGCGGCAGTCTCTTTCTCTTGGAGAATTCCTTCAACTGATTTATTTATTGTTGGTTCTTGTGTAGAAATAATAGAGCTTTTTGAGGTTGGTTCTTATGTGGCAACCTCAGGGTTGCTAGGTGTTGGTTCTTGTGTGACAACACCTATTTCTTCTCTTTTATGATCTCCCCCCTGTATTTGGTTCTTGTATGAGAACCACATGGATTATTGGTATTGGTTCTTGTGTAGCAGTACCAATATTGTCCTTAGAACTTTGATATTCTTGTTGCTTTTGTAGCAAGACTAGACCTGTGAAGTGCTACTAAGGATGAAAACATACTGCAATATTCATAGCATATGGTTAAACATTTGGGAATGAAGGAGGTGTGCTAGACAAGATTATCATCGGGAAAATAGCGAAAAAACCTTTATTGGATTGGTATCAACAAGCTCCATTTATTCAAAAACTATTGCAACTAGAGAGGTAGCTTGGCATTGTAAGTGAGCCAAATTACTTTATTGGGTGGGTCAGGAGTGGGTGGAGCAGGAAGTTATGGAGGTCTTATGGAGGAAGGAAGTGGGATGAAGTCGTGATGTGATAGTAGTGGTCACATAAATGATATTCCGAGGAAATTGTTGGCTTCCAAAGCTAACCACATAGGAAAATAAAACTTTATTAACTTCAGCGGGCAATTACCTTTGAGCTGAGAAGAATAAAATGCATTGGTATATTGTGGTATCAGTGCAGGATAGGGAATTAGTAATTAGGGCATAACTTTCTCGTACAATATCGGAATTAGATGATTAGGTTGTAAACTAGATTTGTAGGAGGATACACCCTAGAAACAAGTTTTAATGATCTATCCATTTAGTTACCGAAATTTGATTGTCTGAACTCTTTCCTTGGTGAGATTAGTGATCCCAGATGCCACAAGAGTCTAATTAGCAAGTTGTTTCTTCCAAGTGATGATTTGGGTTTGTGTGAATTTTTATAGGTGTAAAATTTCCAATGTAATGCACCCATATGCCAAAAATTGCAAATTCCCAACGCCTAAGTTGTGTGATATGATCCTCGCAAGATCCTATGGTTAATGCAAAAATACCTTAAGCAAGAATAAAATCAAATATCTAATTCAAACGTGGTATATAAAATGATAATGGGATCTTGCCCGCAAGGGTGTAGACCGATTGGCAAGTGTCATGTAAATGGAAGGAAATATGTAAAAGGAGGTCTCAAGGTCGATTCTCACCCTGATTTATTTGTGCTCCATTCTTTCGGGCTGCGTGGAGCACCTGGGGGTATAGTGGTAGCGGACAGGTATCGACCCCGTGTCACGTGAGTACGAGAACTGTGAGTTGTTGATTTCGCCAGTACATAAAATAATAATAATAAATGAGAATGAGATCTTGACATAATCATCATGGGAACACGAAGTGTCACATTATCTATAGTATTGATATAATGAGAGCCTGACATAACCACTATGGGAGCTACAGAGTGTCTCATTATTAGTGAAACAACTTCCACATTTTTCTCATGGCATTATGATTCGTGTACAATGATGGTTTAAATAGTTGATCAAGGAACACAACCATCATCAAAACATTGAGTAGTGTGCAGTTGTCAATATGCTAGGATCAAAGGGTCTAGGTGTAGGGCTGAGGTAATTGTTGAATTTTTGTCGGTGTGTTTTTCTCAATGTGATTCTTGTCTCCACCAAAAATTTGACCTAGATCATAATTTGCAAGATATGATTAATTTGTTGTAGGACAATTTTGAATGTGCATGCCTAGGACTTCAAKAATTGTAGTTTCAAAGCTATGAGAGGTCTTCCAAGCTTCATGAATTCAACAATGAAAAGTGTACCTCYTTAAATTTTAATGAAATGGTCAGAGGTCATTTGCTATAACATCTAGTTCAAGTGTGGTATGAGATGATGATATCCTGACATAACCACCATGGGAATCCAAGAGAATCCACAGAGTGTCTGATCATCTAAATTACAAACTTGATATAGTCGGATTTTTCCACACTTCTCATAGGAAACTTAGATGTTCTTCAATGCATTCCAAATAAAAGTGATGGAAGGCTTATGAATTCCAGAATGCATACCTTCTTCAAATAACCTCTCCTTGATTTTTCTTCTAGTGGAATACCTTTTCCTCCTTCCAAGCTTCATGCAAAAGAGATTAGTACCATGGGTGGCTATTACAGCACCACAAAAGAAAATATTATTAACTTAATTCATGCATCCTATGATGATTTTAATGCATAACATCCTGAGCAAGGGATATCAGAGGGGTAGTCGATGTTTCCCTAGAGTTCCCTTCAGCTTGGTATTTCTCCTACAATGATCCTAAGGGAAAAATCATAATTCCTTGAGTGCCTCCCCGGCAATGGCGCCAAAATGACGAAGTGTAAATATGATTCCCAATTACTGGTGTCACTTTACTCTCTTTCACTTAATTTGTCAACCCGGGGTTCAGTTTATACTTGTGAGGCACTCGGTGTAGTATGCACAGAATAAGGACTTCACCCAACTACCGAGAAAGATTAACTAAACAAGACTAAGCATAAATTGAAGCAAAGCATAAAAGGATAAAGTCACAGTGTTATAACCCCCATCCTAGTTGGTGGTACCTCTCAGGATAAGGTCTATGAGCTCTCTTAACCTTATACCCTTGTGTGTTCACCTTGTGGGGTCATAGATAAAGTGATTATGCAGCACTCCAAGCAACGCAAAGAAAACTATCTATTTCATGTTAACTCACACATTAAAATATCAGAAATGAAACTATTACTTGGCTAATATGCCAGGACTAGATTAACAAATCATATAATTCCCCAATTTACAACTTTGTTAATGATATTCCAAATATTGTTACAGATAAGGAATGCAAGCACATATTTGACATATAGTATTAATATAAGCAAAGACTGATCATGAATTTAATAATCTGCATGAATCTAAGTCCTAACACAATCTACTCATCATTATGCAGCAAAAAACCAGTGGCCATTGTGCAACCAAGGTTTGGAACAAAGATAAAATTATGCAATTCTAAATCAAAATCAAATTGATAGCTATATAATAACACAAAAAGATTGCATGCAGGACAGAACCTTACCTGTGAGTGGGCCTTTCCTCACAGGTAGGCATGTGCTCTCAATCTTAAATCACCACTAGTGGACAACAATAAGCACACACAACATAAATAGAGATGTATTAAGTATGAACTTGAGATCTCGGCTCTTACACAATAGTATGACTACAACAGGAGGCCACACATACTAATCGTCCCCTTTCTCTTATGAGAGCACACATATTTATACAATAAAAGGGGGTCCTAAGCTCTAAACATGGAGTGACAACCTCCTCCTATTATGTTGCTAAGTGGTTTAACAAACTCTAAAAATAAACAAAATTGTTGTCCTCTGATTGGTTGCCAATATGATCCATCAATCAACCAATGG
>JASDQU010738403.1:63084-91664 GCA_032191745.1 Picea mariana | reverse complement strand
TAATGAGGTCTCCATTGGAAACACTCTCATAGACCTAGGGGCAGCCATCAATGTTATGACCGCTACTACCTTGGAACAATTACAGTTACAACCTCTTCTTCGGCCTACCCCAACCATTTTGGAATTAGCAAATAAAATTAGCGTTATACCTGGAGGGATTTTAAATGATGTCATGGTTACTTTAGCCTCATGGGAGTACCCCATAGATTTTCTTTTCATTCATTCAAAGGATCCTTCCAGAGGCCATCCTGTTACTTTGGGAAGACCTTGGCTAGCCACAACCAATGCATTTATTGGCTGTAGAGAAGGAGAAAGGACCATATCAAATGGTCTCTCTATCTAGAAGATCACCATTTACCCTCCAGCTCAACCTATTATGGATAATCTATGGTGGCTTGAATGTCCATATGAGAACGAAGACTGGGAAGAACCCGTATTGCCAAGTGACCTTGCATGGGCACTTCAGGAGAACACAATAGAAAATGTGTTAAACCAATTCATTTATGCTATTACATGTGTGGATTTTCCACAGTATTTTCCCCAATTTGAGTACATGTTTGGGGAAGAATTTCAATAACAATTAGACCCATCCATTTTGTCTTCGAATATTTTATTTTCAAAATAGATGAGTCTACCATGTCTGATACTATGCCCTACGAGATTAGTCCAGGGAAATTTTTACATATAAACTTCGGGCTAGATACAGACCAACATAAACAGTTAGTAGATATCCTTAAAGAATAATCAGGAGAATTTGCCTAGGAATACACTGACATGAAGGGTATTCACCCTGACACATGCATCCATCACATATATACCTAGGGCGAAGTGACACGTGTTAGGAAACCCTAGATAAGGATGAACCCAACACTCAAAGATATAGTCAAGGAGGAGATTCAAAAGTTGCTAAATGTGGGATTTATCTATACCATCTTCAATAGTAAGTGGGTATCCCCGCTTGTAGTGGTTCCAAAGAAAGTGACCAGGAAATAGAGAATCTATGTTGATTTCCAGGAACTCAACAAGGCCACTTTGAAAGACTACTTTCCTCTTCCTTTCATTGACCAAGTTCTAGATACCTTATCCGAAAAGAAGTATTTCTTCTTTCTAGATGGGTACAGCGGGTACAACCAGATTCTTATAGCACCCAAAGACCAGGACAAGACTACCTTTACTTGTCTGTGGGGCACCTATGCCTATAGGGTCTTACCATTTGGATTGTTTAATACTCCTGCCACATTTCAACGAGCAGTATTAGGGATATTTGTTGATCTTATTCATGATTGTGTGGAGGTCTACATGGATGACTTCACAGTCTATGGAAACACTTACCAGGAAGCCTTAGACAACTTACAAAAAGTCTTCATCAGATGCCAGGAAACGAACCTATCCCCAAGTCATGAAAAATGCAAAATGTTGTTAACTAAAGGAGTGGTTCTAGGACATTATGTTTCATATGAAGGAACAAAAGTCGATCTTGCAAAGATTGAGGTCATTATTAGACTTCCACCCCCCAAGACTAGAAAGAGGTGAGAAGATTTCTTGGACATGTCGGATATTACCGGCAGTTTATTGAAAATTTTACAAAGATTGTTGGACCTATGTTTGGATTATTGATAAAAGATGTTGATTTTGTTTGGACTGAGTAGTGTCAAACTGCCTTCGAAACCCTAAAAGCTAAGTTGTCCGTGGCACCACTTATTAGAGGGCCCAATTGGACTCTCCCATTTCATATATCCACCGATGCCTCCAACACAACAATAGGAGGGGTATTAGGGTAGAAAGAAGACCAACAGTTCTATGCCATTTATTTTGTAAAAAAGAAATTGTCCCCTGTCGAGTTAAACTACACAGTCACCGAGAAAGAGTTCTTGGCAATTGTTCATGCTATTAACAAGTTTCGTCATTAAATTACAGGTTATGAAGTATTTGTACACACCGATCATTTTTCCATTAGGTTCCTCATGAACAAACCTATAACTAATGGCCGAGTGACTAGGTGGCTCTTGTTATTGCAAGAATTTAATATTACTGTGCTTGACCAACCTGGGAAAGATAATGTAGTAGCTGAATTTCTTTCCCGAATAAAAATGAGGATGATGATATCCCTGTATATGATAGTTTCCCAGATGAGCACCTCTTTTCCCTTTCTGTCAATACCCCATGGTTTGCAGATATGGAAAACTATCTGGCCACTAGGAAGTTACCGTCTCATTTGTCACCTCATGAAAAGAAGAAAATTATTACACAAAGTGCTAATTACTCTTGGATTGGTCATGATCTTTTTCGCACAGGTCTTGATTTGATTATTTTTAGATGTGTCCGAGAGGACGAGGTACCTGATATACTACGAAGTTTTCATGATGGACCATGTGGTGGCCATTTATCTGACAAATGCATGACATATAAGGTATTACATTCAGGTTACTATTGGCCTAGAATTTTCAAAGATGTTGCCAAGTATGTGAGAAGTTGTGATAGTTGCCAAAGGATAGGAAGACCTACGCCATCTAACGAAATGCCTTTACAGGCCCGAGTTATGATAGAACCCTTTGAAAACTAGGCCCTGGACTTTGTAGGACCAATTTCACCCATGTCCCGTAGGAAGAACTATATTTTGGTTTGTATGGACTATGTCACCAAATGGGTAGAGGCAAAAGTCCTGTTCAGGGCCACAGAAAATTTTGTTGTCGAATTTATCTATGAAGACATCTTTACCCGCTTCGTTGTCCCTTGTGAAATTGTTACCAACCAAGGCACTCAATTTACTTCCAAGATGATGAAAGAGATAACAGATAAATATGGGATTAAACATCGTAAATCTTCTCCATACCACCCGCAAACCAATGGTCAGGTAGAATCCACAAACAAAGTTTTGGAAGCCATCTTGACCAAGACCATTCAGTTACATCACCGGGATTGGGCTAATAGGCTCCCAAAGGATTTGTAGGCATACTGGACTACCTGGAGGAATACCACTGGGCATACCCCTTATGATATAGTGTACGGGAAACAAGTACTTTTACCTATAGAATTCCAAGTAAGGACCTTCCATATTACCATAGAGTTAGGATTGAACCTGGATGAAGCTCAAAAGAAACGAGCCCTACAACTAAATGAGTTGGATGAAATCAGACAAGATGCCATCCAACGGACGATATTAGTCCAGAACCAGAGGAGCAAGTGGCATGACAAGTTTATTAAGAAGAAGCACTTCCAGCCTGGTGATTGGACCCTGTTGTTTGATTCCTGATTCAAAACCTTCAAAGGCAAGCTCACCACCTGATGGTTGGGCCCTTATGAAGTAGACACTGTATATGAAAATGGAGCTGTAAAAATTAAAACAATTGATGATGGACAAGTCTCCTTTGTGGTAAATGGACACCGACTTAAATTTTATCATGAGCCCATTTCCAGAGAAGATTTTCTACAGGTCATGACAGCTGACAAGGAATTGGAGTTAGTAGATGGGGAATTCCCCCCTTGTTCTTGAAATTTTTTTTGAGTTTCCTACTGTATATATGTAAATAGTTTTTGCATTTTATTAATAAGTCAATTCTAGATATTTCTGTAAGTAATTATTTCACCGGGAGTACACGGTTTCAAAGATCTTTCTTCAAAGCATTGTTATACTTGAATTTTGTGTCTATTAAAGAATCAAATGAATATTGACTTACTGTAGTTAGCCATTTTTTTGCAAACATTCTCATTTTTTAAGGCATTCTAAAGCAATTGCTCTTGAAACTCTTCACCACTGTATAAGGAAGTGATACCATAACTATTAAGCCTAAAGGTCTCTCTTACAGTTTTTCCAAGAAACCTGAGTAAGTGAGTCAAGTGTCTTTATCAAAGAGTAACAAGGAGGTCTAATTAGTGGTTAGTCATGGAAACATCACAATAACTACAAAGGAAGAAAGTAAGTTGAGCCTAGAGATACCTTTCTGTTCTTTCTCAATGGTACCATCCACTACACACTAAATATCTTGATTATATCATATATTTAGATAGACCATGACCGCTTAAGTACCCCTTACATCGGGACAATCACTAATAATATAATGGAAAGTCATCCTCTAACATAAATACCATCCCAATTAAAAAGAAAAAGAAATAAAAAGTTGTTTCAGAGAAGTTCTCCCATCTTCTTGCATAAGAAATCTTATACTAAAATCTTAAAGGATGAAGGGCCAGTCTCTAAGGGTTTAAGAGGCTAACCCATCGGGATACTGAACAGGTCTGCTGGAAGTGGGTACCAACCTGTGGTATGACTAGGTAAACCCATCGGAGTAGTGAACAGTCTTGTTGGCAGCGGGGCATTCTACTTAGCGAGGATGATGATCTGACAAAAATAAATAATAAATCTAAACTTGTCCTGATGTACGGAATTATTTGTAGACAAAGCTGACATGGAGTATGTGTGGTTAAGCTAAGGTTAATTAATCTCATAAACTTTCCATTGGGAAATGAATCTAATACTATCTTGAAACTCTCTTGCCTACCTCTTCTTATCTATATATAGGATCTCTTATCCTATAGGTGGGGCCATCTTCTAACTGTCTCGTCATACCAAGCTATGAAATTTTATATTTACACTTGACATACTATAAATCTTCAGCTATTGGGGGATACTGACTAGTTTCCTATAATTTTGATTGTGAGGTGTCACAATACTTAGGTGTGGGGGAGGGGTTCATGAGCTGAAACATGATCATTTCCTAGAGAAATAATTCTTTGCAAAATTTTTTGTATTATTTCTATGATACAGGTTATTACATTGATAGTCATGTTATTTTTGAAATGCTTAAACTCTTGTGTGCTATAAATTACTGAACACATACTTAATAGACCACTCTTTATCGGTTTATCGTTCATTACAAGCTGCATGTTGTAGGATTGACAATACATTTTATGCTTGCTATAACCCGTTCATTATAGGTTTTTGACATTACATGTCATATACAAGAAGATTGGGTGAGCATGGATCATTCTACCTCTGCTCATTAACCACTGTGGTTGTCAAAAACACTTTAAATTTGTAGCCTATCCATTATAAGAGGTGAAAATTCACTTAACACAGAAGTACTGGATGAAGTACCGTATGAGGTACTGGATGAGGTGTCGTATGAGATGTCATTTGAAGTTCCAAACGAAGTGCCATACACACCAGTAATTGTCCTAGATTCCAAGTAACCAGAACTCAATCATTCAATTGAATTGGTTTTAGGCATTGATTAAAGATGTTTCATATGTTTATGATCAAATGTCCAAGTCAACAGACTTGGACATTGATCTAACCATGCACTACTACATTGCCCCAAAGCTTGCTATCGAATTTGAATTTCCCACACATGGCAACTCGTGCGCACATGTGGGCAACGTACTCCACCATAAGAGAATCCAAAATCGGACTGGGCACTCTATTATCTCACTTTCCCTTGCCATTTTATCTACCCTGTGTTAAGGAATCACGCCCAACCTCTGCCAATTCTTCCCCTGTTCAAATCTCACTCAGACCATGCCCAATTCGTGCCATCTCTTGGCATGTTTGCACCCTTGCTTGGTTAAATTTTCCTATGTCACAATGCCTAGAAGATATGAACCCTCCTCCTATGCAGACTTGTTTGCCATTCCCGAATTTGCACAGTGCAGGGAAGTGTTTTTGCGTGCTGGCTAGGGGGGCATTTTTGTCTAGCTTGCAGGGCCACGATGACAGCCTCTCTATGAAATTTGCAGTTGGTTTTGATGGTAAGACAACACATGTAGGATCTCTCACATTTGAAGTCACAGAAGAGTACATTGTTGCTGCAACAAATCTCCCAAGAATGGGAGATAGATGGTTCAAAAACCACCAATTGCCACGCTCAAGTTACAACAGAGTGTTTAATCCCGAATTCAACAGCATTTCAGGAGAAAAAGGGTATGCTAAGGAGTGGATAAAGGCATAATTTTTCAATCCCCTCATCGTCATCACAAGGTTAATTACATGTGAAGGTAGATACTCTACTTTCAAAGCTTGTCATTTTAGATTGTTGGCTCATTTTCTGTTCAACAAACCCTTAAACTTCCCCTTCTATTTTCTCAAAATCTTGGAGAAGATATCCTCTCAAGTGAGGAAAAATGTGACTAATCCCCACAACAGTCTCTTCCACCATGGCTTGATCAAGATCCTTGTTCTAGCTGAGTTAGAGAAACAGGGGCAAAATTGGGATGCCTTTATCTACCAATTTGCAAACCCTCACTTGACAGTTAAGACCGGAAAAAATCCACTTAGCCTAAAAAATATCTCTCCATCCAAGCCTCACTCTCCAAGAACTCCAAACTCCCTTGCACAAAACCTCTCTTTGCCGAAACAATACCAAAATCTTGTTGATATCCCTACTTCTTCATCGGGTAAAAAGACCAAGAGCAAAGACCAAAAGAAGCCTATTGTTGACCCCCCAATGCCTTCACTCTCTCTTGATCCTACACCTAAAAATATTCAATAAGTAATGCAACAAGACTTTCCCATCATTCCCACAAACAAGAGGGGATCCAATCAATTTGGTAAAGGACCCTTTCGGAAGAGTACCCGAAACACAAGAACCAAGCCTTATGCAAAGCCTGCACCTGGTTCGGATCTGATCCAAGTGTCCTCCGACCTTGAGAGCCCTCATAATAAACCTAGAGAAGTCTCTACAAATAGATTAGAGCCACTAAGGAAAACAAAATCAGAACCTACCTCACCTTACCGATCTCCCATCACTCCTACTTCACCCATGCCCAATTTAGATCCTAAAACTGATAGATTGTCCACATCCCTCAAAGGATCTAAGCCTTCCTCAGAGATCACCGATTCTATCCCAACCATAGAGAAGCTACAAAAAGAAAATCATCAGCTTCTCCAACAGTTGGAAGAGAGGAAGACAATAGATGTACACCTTCATCTTGACAATGCAGTCCTTCAGGCAAAGGTCAACTCCCTTTAGCGGTTGGTTGATGAAATGACTAAATATAACCACAGCCTTAAAGCACAATTAAAGCAACACAAGAGGCACAAGGATAAGCCTACACAACAAGAAGGAGAGGCTTCCAAAGCTGATCCTCCTCAGCAAACCTAGTTCTGAGGGGTAACTTCTTTTTGTTTGTAGTGGGACCTACAAAATCGTAGGTGTGGGGGTAATGTTAGGTCAGAGATATGATCATTTTCATGACGGTTATTATACATTTTTGCTACATATACATATGCATTTTTCATCTTTTAAATGAGCTTTTTGAATAATTTCATGATAAAACGGTATGGTCGCCATAAGGTACGTGTAATTCATGTTTAATGATTAAATCAAGTATAATTCATCACGTTTTATGACTTCTAAGAGCTAATTCGTGTTTTTCTGATATTAAAGGGAAAAACGCACCATGTTTCCAGTTCCGGCACTTGATCTGACACTCATTCCAGCACTCATTTCGGTACTCGATCTGACACTCATTACAACACTCAATATTGCACAAAAACGCAAGGTGAGTTGGTGGTTGTGGCATTGGCGGCCAGTGATGGACAAATCGACCACATGGGTTTTCTTCATGATCACCCCCTCCAGCTACTAAGCTTCAGACAACTCAGTTTCAGTTGTCCAAAGAAGGCAATTATTGGATTTCTCCATTTTGTTAGTTAGGGCATCATTTATCGTATTTTGCTGAAATTAGAAGTGGTTCGACCTTCATGTGGTCGACCACTTGGGTTGTAAGCTTATAAATATTGATAGGATGGTCATCATATTGTTAACCAAGTAGCATAAGCATTAGAATTGTCAGAAAAATGATTTTACTCTGTTTTGAGTTTTTACATTGCCAGAATTGTGCCAGAACTGCGTTTTCAATCTTTCATGGTGAATTTGCCTTGTTAAGTTCGTGGTGTGCTTGTAGGAGGTAGCCACGATTTGCTAAGGGGCCCACCAGTAGTCTGGTAATTGTTCTTATGTTTAGTTATGCATTTCTTAATTCAAAGTGCTCTTTCTTATTTCCTGTATATGCATGTTTTTATTTAATTAATTAGTTTGTTGTAGCTTACTGTTTTACTTCTCTTTTGCAGGTTAGATGATGATATGTGTTAGTATGTGTTGATTTTGTAGATTAGGAACAGGATTGCAAGTCTCTATACTAACCTTGTGTGCAATTAGAAAGTCTCTCTCTCTTTATATTAACCCCGTGTGCAACGTAGATGTTAAATGATGCTTTCTTTTATAATTTTACAGTCAAGTTTAGAATAGATTTTTAATTAGAACATAATATAGTTTTAATTTGGGTTTTCTTCTAACAAGGATTGATGGATGGATAGATTTACTTCCAGTTTTTATAGTTTTCTTATCTTAGTTTTACATATATTTCATTTACTTAGTTATTGGTTAATGTAATTGTCAATTTACTTCTTAATATCGTAGTTTAATTTATGTTTTTAATTCATTTTCTTATCATAGTTTGAATGGTTAAAATAGACATAGTATAGTTTTATTTCACACAATTTCCTTTCATAAATTAAAATGCAATTAAATTTCTTAGTTAAATAATGATGATCCTGTTATGTTATTGATGGTTCATACATGAATATGCAGGGTATTTAACATTATCTTTGTCATGGCTAAATTCTCCTTAGATTGTTTAATCCATACCTTTCATTTTGCCATTGAAATTAGTGTTGATTTTATACCGTTGGAATTGTCCTTTGTTTTCAAGTGTCATCGAGATATCATCCGTCACCACCGAAGGCATTCACACAACCACCAACATCACATTTGAGTGTTTCATAGATTAAAGATAGTTTCTTGCTTTTGTAGATTAGAAGAGATAGTTTCTTGTTTTTATAAGTTTAGAAAATAGTTTTATTGTTGTTATAGGTTATATAGACTTTGCTTTGATAGATTAGATAGCAATTTGCTCAACAATTAGTTGTTAGTCTTTCTTGCTCTCAATAGACTAGATTTCCTTTCATGCATTGCATTGAGAATTTAAATTTCCTTTCATGCAAGAGATAGTTTTGTATTAGGCATTTAGTCCACTTGCCTCTTAGGCTAGATAGTTGTTCAATGAGAAGTTTTACTTTTATTGCTTGCAATAGTTAGTTGTCTTTGCTTACTTGTCTTTTGCTTTAGTAGGTTAGTTAGGTGCCTTTACTTATTTGTCTTTTTCTTTAGTAGGTTAGTTAGGTGTCTTTGCTTGCTTGTCTATTTTCTTTAATAGGTTAGATAGGTGTTTTTGCTTACTTGCTTATTTATTTGCTTTCATAGGGTAGTTGCTCATTGAATGTAGGTTGGCTAGTGAAAATAGTTTTATTTTGTCATTTGTTTATTATGCTTAGTAGTTTGTTTTTTCTTATTGTTAAACTAGTTTTCTTTACCCAGAGTTTTTATTTGCTTTCGTAGGAACTATCCATCCACCCTTGACCCAAAAGTACTTACGTTACCTAGTTTCAAGTTGCTTGGTAGGGTTTGCTCATTAGATAGTTTTTCTTGAATAGATTAGCCTTAGATAGCTTCCTTCCTTAGTTAGACTATACTCCTAACAGCCTTCTACCTTTGGCATATATTTTGCTACAAATCTAAGTTTACTTACCCCGGGTTGACAATTTAATTAAGGGTTTTTAAGTGTCTTTTTAGTGCATATAGAACACCCATCAAAGGTCATAACATAATTGGCGGGATCTTCCCCTAGTTTTCCTTCAAACTTTGGAATATCTGAAGGCAATTTGGTAGGCATATTGGGCCAGGTGGTGTCATGTAAAATGGGATCAATTTTTAGTTTGGTCAAATTAGGAATGTTGAGGGATGCCAAGTATCGCATGGGAAGATTTGGTGGAGGATTAATTCCAGCCATTGTGTGAGTAGGTAGTGGACCTGTCCCTTGAGATGGATTTAGTGGGTGTATGCCTCTTCCTTGAGAATAAGTTGGACTCTCGCCTCCTTGTGAAGGAGAACCAATATATGGATGGCCTTAGTTATTTGACCCAAGCAAAGTGGAACCAGGTAAATTCAATCCCAAAACAGTAGCACTCATGGGGGTGTGAGATGGTTGATCTGGTGAGTTGGAAAGACTAGGGACTCCTCCTAGAATAGGAGGGAGATTCCGCAAGCATCTATAATGACGAGTATCCTATGGTTCCCCTATGGTTCTGACTAGAAAAGTGAATGTGTGAAAATGGTGACAAGAGAGAAATAAATGAACAAGATCTTTTTATATTTTTTACCTTCACAAGATAGTATAACTCACAATTGCATGTAATCAAATGAACATCATACATAAATCAACTATAAAAAAAACAAGCATCTTGATAGGTGGATTTTGTCCGCGTGGGGGAACAACAAAAAGAAATGCTCGTGTCCTAGAAGACTCATCATCCTTCCTCTCAATTTAGCATTGGGCCTTCCAATAGCACTCAACAGTGGGGTATGAAGCCACCGGAAGAGGAACTAGTGGAGGTTGATGTAATCAGTTATAATGAGGGGTAGAGGGTGAATATCCCGAAAGAGCTGGAGATATTTCCCAATAGCCACATAAAATCTAATCAAGATGCGATTGAAGCCCACAATCGCCACTTGGGAGGATATCCTATGGTTGGCCACTAAGTACCTCGGTCAAAGTGTGGCATTTAGATTTTCAGCCTAAGAAATGGGTCACAGGTTGGATTCCCTCACAAGAGTTGGGTGACTCAAGGAGGGATGTGCAAAACAACCGGACCTCGGCCTTCGACCCTTCATGGGTATCTCCCTGCCTTATGGTATAGGAACACTTAACTTGGAGGATTTGAAAGATCCCTATTCTCAAATTCTATTGTTTCAAAATGTGAGAACCTGATAACGGGGGGTTATTTGGATTCCTACCCCTAAGATCCTACCTAGACTAAAAAAATTATTTTGGCACCTCCTGTGGAGGAAAATTTAGTACATTCTTAGAAAATTTTTAGATGTGGTGGGCTGAGAGATTGGGGTCATGGACCAACATCGTTTGAATTAAATTGGTGTGGATAATTTCCAAAGAAGTAGTCATATCTTTCAGAATTCCTTTGAAGAAAACCTACTTCGACCTCCACTATTCTAATATAAATTATGTGCGTGATGAGTGGCTTCGTGTGCAAGAAAGTGAAAAGTGTGCAAAATATTTTTAATAAGTTAAGTGTGATATTGCAGCACCTGCACTTCTTGTGGTCCTTACAAATATTCTTACCTATATTACTATGTTTCTTTGGTAAAACCTTGCGGAATATTTAAAGCCCTAAATAACTAGCAATGTGGAAATATGGGTATGTTACTTGATCTTTTAAACTTTCCTAGATTGTTTTCTAAACTAAGAAATATTTTAGAAACTATCCTATGATTGAAAATATGTGGGCATGTATGGGCCCTTACAAAGATTTAAGATTATTTTCAAAAATAAGAGGAATCCTAGGGGGTATTTGTCCTCTCCTAAACGATTTTTTAAGGGAGATGAAATGTCCTTTTAACCACATTTTCTTATTCTCAAGATCACACTAGGGTGCGGGAGAAGAGCATACTTGAGGGTTAAAATTGATTTCTAGTCCCAAGTTAATTGATTGTGTTTGAAAAAACAATAACTTCAACTCAAAATTTTAAATGCCAAATGAGTCGTCCATGTGGAAACAAAGCAAAAGAGAATAATAGTGATTCTTTTTACCCCTGTATGCTTATGTTAGCTAACCTTTCTTGTGGGAAAGGACTCTAAGTGAAGTGTAGGTTCTTTACAGAGTGCAGGAAAATGAAATCTGAAGTCTATGGGCACTCAAACCACTCATAAAAACCCTTACAATTTGAAAAACCTCAACTTATGTGTGGGCTTCAGCTCTAATAGACGCACATAATGCATAGAGTAATGAAGTCTATCACGCGCATAGTGCGCACAGTGCATGTCTGTGTGCCTTGAAATCCGTGCACTTCCTATCACTCGTCACGAAAGAAATTTCCAAGTGAAATTTTCTTTCCTTGGCTCTGAATTTTGACTTTAGAAGGTTGGACTAGGCATCACCAATTTGTTGTGTTGGTTTTGTCACATGGGTGAGAAAAAACACAACACTTTCATGCTTAGTTAAGTCAGATAAACAAGACAAAAGTTTGTGATATGATTAAATAACAAAATACACATGAAACTAAGAAATAAATGTTAGAGAATCTTGCAAAAAATGAAAAGAAACAAATGACCAATATATAGCTACCAATGGATCAATATATTGATAGGCTAAACACCATAGATAAAGGTAGGGAATTATGAATCCTCTCTTCCTCCTTGGGAGGGCTCTTGAGTTCCCTAATAGAGAGCTCTTCTCTTCATGCAAATGCCAAATGAAACTGGTGAATAAATACAATGCCAATTCCCTCAAGAGGTGAGTGGAATGGCCCTTGCTATAGTTCTTTAATGATTCAAAGAGAAAAGAGGATTCTCAAAGAAGAATTATTGCAACATAAAAATACCTTGAAGTTCTTATTTTTCTATCACACCCATGGCACATATTTATAGTGTCCATTCATAGCAAGATATAGTTGGTTCATAGTTTGAACAAGGGACCTTTTAGGGCACTTCCTATCCCTTGACCATCCTCCAAGATAGATTTCGCTTAGATCTGAGTGTCAAATCATGTTTGGGGTCGTACTAGAAGTGGTTGAGAGGCCATCAAGATTCATAAATCCGACGTTCATGGAAGTGTGTGGATTTTCTCGTAGACAATCCTACATCTTGTGCATAGTGCACGTTGAGGGTTGTGTTAGCCTGCACACTGAGTTCGCGCTTCCTTTGGTGAATTTACGCACTTTTATTTTTGAACCAAGTATATAGTTTTTTTCCTTTTTGATGGATTTTGGTGTTGTGGGTGGACTAATTCTTGCTGGAATTTATGTCTTTCTTCAACCATTGTGTGCAATGCTGTGGACAAATTTTCAGTGATAACACTCTTCAAGTTGCATTTGCAAATCCTTTAATTCTAGTGTACTCATCCTGTAAGGGGTCTTGAATACTGGAGCTGCTCCAAGCATCATATTTATGGAGAAATCAATGTCTCTTTTAGGGGGTAATCATGGTATTTCCTTAAACACATTTTCAAACTCTTTTAGGACTGCATAATCTTTAATATTTGATACCCTATCTTTAGGTGTTTCTTCCATATGAGATGCAAATATTTGACACCCTTTTTTGTAACATTTCTTTAGCTACAATGCTAAAATTTATCTTACGGTTACTACCCTGGGAATTCCCTACACTATCCTTAGGTTCCCTCCCTCATCCAATCAAGTAAATGCCTTGTTATGGCAGTCTAGATATCATGATGTTGGTCCAACCAATCCATCCCAATTAGACAGTCATAGGAACCTAAAGGAAAGATGTTAAAATCTTCCCTGGTGTTCAGTCCATTCATGTCTATAACACATGAATTAATCATCTCATTAACTTTTCTTTTGGCTTCGGTATCCATCTGCACCAACCAAGATTTTCCATGCTTGCTTCTTGGCAAATGAAAAATTTCCACCATCTTAGGATCTATATAACTATGACTAGCACCTGAATCAATTAAAATAGTAATGGTTTGGCTATCGATCATACCTTCCACTTCAATCATATGTGATTGATACTTTTCTTGCTTGTTGTCCAGGGTTGCATAGATCCTTGGTACATTTCTGCCCATGTCCTCCATTGTTTCAGCTTATTGTACATTGTGAACAATCCTCACTTTTTCACCTATGTGAGGACAATCTCTATACATATGATCTTCTTTACAAACCAAACATTTAATAGGTGGTTTCCTTGGCCTTTGACCCCATGTCTCCATCATTCAGGGTTATCTAAAAGTTAGCTTTCCCTGAGGATTATTTCTGAAGAATGGTAGCTTAGTCCCATTCTTCCTCTAATCCATCTTGAATTTCTTATTGTCTTACCAAGATTTTTGGAAAGTTGGCCTTGTTTTTTTCTAATCATATAGGCACTTAGCTCGCCTTATGGTCTCCTCCAATGTTATAGGATCATCATATTGTATTTTATCACTGATGAATGATGGAAATCCACTCAAATACCTCTAAATATTAATTTATCATCCTTGATGAAAGAAACATACTTCAGTAGTTCTAAAAACCTTCTTTCATATTCATCTATGGTCATACTCCCAAGTTTGAGTTCAAAGAAATATTTCATTTTCTTGTCATAGTATCTCTTAGTCAAATATCTATTTTCAAAATACTTCTTGAATTCCTTCCAAGTAACATTTTTCTCTTTAATGTGTTGCACCTGCATAAGTTGATCCCACCACATGGATGCCTTTCCCTTGAGTTGATAGATGGAAATTCTTCCTTCTGCATGAGAAGAACAATTATGCAATTGAAAATACTTTCCCATTCCCAACAGCCATGTCTCTGCATCTTCATCCTTCTTGTGCTCACCATCAAATGTAGGAGGTTTGATTTTGTTCATTTCTCTTCATAGCTCATCCACCCCAGACCTCTTATGCTTCCTGATAGGGGTTGGACTTGATTTGTTGTGTGCTCTCTTATTGAAATGCCTCAGGGAGTTATGGTGATGTCTGCTAACACTTCTTGTTCTTCTTTTCTCATCAGGAGACCTGTGACTTCCTAATTTTCTTAAGCCACTCTCCTTATCCAAATTATCATACATTATTACTTATTTATACTTTTACAATCCCTTACAAAAAGGCCTAATCATGGTTAAACCCATGGGATGACATCCCAAAACCAATTACAAAAACCCTAAGGACCCCTTACTGGTTCCAAATAGCCCGCAAAATCAATGAGATCTGCAATCTCATCTCCGCCTAGGCACTCCTTTCTCGACCAATGTGTTGAAGTCAAAAAATTGGTCAATGTGTCGATCTACCTCCTCCTACTTCGGTTAGACAATTGTGCATTGCATTGGGACACACTAGATATTATAGAAATTTTATTAAGGGTTATTCACAGATAATAGCACTGATGGAGAATCTATTAAAGAAGGATAGTAAGTTTAAATGGATAGAAGAATGCCAGCAGAGCTTCAACACACTAAAGTAGAAAATGGTCATTGCGACTATTTTGGTTTTTCCAGATTGGAGTAAGGAATTCAATGTTCATGTCGATGCTTCATCCATTGCATTAGGAGATGTCTTGGCACAACCAGGTGCAAGATATATTGACCACCCTATATCCTTTTCTAGTAGGAAGCTTTCCACATCTGAAATGAATTATACTACTACTGAAAGAGAAGGATTAGCTATGGTATATGCGATGCAGAAGTTTAGACACTACTTGTTGGGAAGACATTTTAAGATGTTCACTGATCATTATGCATTGAAGTACTTAGTCAACAAGCCAGTGTTGGGGGGAATAATATGCATATGGATACTATTATTCCAGGAGTATGACTTCGAGATAGTGGTCAAGCCAAGAAGAATGAATAAGGGACCTGACCACTTATCCAAGTTAGAACATGGAGATGAACCTACCAGTTTGGATGACACACTACTAGATGCATAGTTGTTGGCCATCAGAAAATTCGATGATCACTTCACCGAGATAGTCCAGTTCATTTCCACAGGAATGGCACCTCGTGAGTATATAGTTATTTAGAAGAAATAGTATGTAGTCCACGCTATAGATTTTCAACTTATAGTTGGACATTTATATAAGATGGGACCAGATGAGATCTTAAGAATATGTGTTATGGATTCTGAAAGACCATTGATCCTTGAAGAAGAATATGAAGGCATCACAGGAGGACATTATACAGGGAAAGAAATAACGCAGAAGGTTCTCAGAGATGGCCTCTGGTGGCCCACTCTACATAAGGATGTTAAGGAATACTACAAAGCCTGTGATGTATGTCAAAAAGTAGGGAAGCCATTAAGAAGGGATCAAGGATAATTTTATGGATGGAAATTTATTTTAAAATGTAGAAACCTTGGCGAATCTTACTAATCCTTTATATGCCAACTATAAATCTTTGGTGATATCTTTGTAAAAATATTCAAATTTCTAAGGATTTTATATAGTTTTTATAAATTTTTGGCGATTTTTAAGGTAAAATAATTTTATCCTATAGAATTTGGGAGAATCATTTTTAAAATAGCGAATCTCGTTTTTGGAAAAACCATAGAAAATTAGCCCAAGAGCAAAATTTAGCCCCTAAAATCATCTATGGAAGGGATGAGATGACTTTAGCACATTGTTTAACTATACAGGCATTTGAGAAATGGGCTATTGACTTTGTGGGACCCATCAACCCACTAGGAAAGTGCACATGAGCTTGATACATTATCACTGCTACAGAATATTTGACCAGATGGGCAGAAGCAAGAGCAGTTAAGAACTATAGTGTAGCTACAGCTGTGTGATTCATATTTGATGATATCATAACCATATTTGGATGCTCAAAGATCCTTATAAGTGACCAGGGAACACACTTCATTAACAAAACTATTGAAGCCTTGACTCAGGAGTTCAAAGTTCACCATCAGAAGAGCACACCATACCACCCACAAGCAAATGGTATAGTCAAATATTTCAATAAGATCTTGGAGACAATGTTGACTAAGATTTGCAGTGTTAACAGAGATGATTGGGATCTGATAATTACAACAGTGTTATGGGCTTGTCGAACTAATTGCAAAAATTTAACAATGCAGAGTTCCTTTAAGTTAGTGTATGACTTGGAAGAAGTGGTACCTATGGAATACTTGGTTCCTAGTTTAAGAATTGCAACATTCACAAGTATGGATGACATCAACGTTGTTCAAGACAGGATCACGCAGTTGATGGAACTAGAGGAAGACAGGTTCATAGTAGGATTTCATCAGCAGGTACAAAAAGAATGAGAAAATTCTTACCATGACAGACATATCAAAAGGAAAGCAATTAAACAAGGAAATTTGGTACTTTTATACGATAACAAGTTCATGAAGCATCCAGAAAAGTTCAGAACACACTGGCTTGGGACATTTGAGGTGCCCTATGTTATAGAGGGTGGAGTTGCGTAGTTGAATACCATTAATGGAGAATGGAAGGATGGTTTAGTAAATGGGAGTCGGTTGAAACTGTATTGTGACAACCAGTTGCCTCGCAACTCTTAGTAAAAGAAAGGAAGAAGGGTCTAGGTACCAGGTGCAGTTAAAATTGGGTACCAGACACAAAAAAGATACTCTTCACAAGATAGGGAGGGATAGAGCAGAAAACACATGCTTCTCCATGTAGTCTGCAGTCAGAGTAATACAGGAGGTTCAACCCTACAGTGACTCAGGACGAGTCACATGTGAGTGTTGGGACTCTGTTGGTCATTGGTCATGTATTAAGGAAGAAAGCAAATATTAAAGAAAAATAAAGAAAAAGTATGAAGTGCACGGAAGGCACACAAATCGAGGAGGGGTCGAAGTGGTTAAAGAAGCAGAAAAGAAGGAGCGAAGTAAAGGAAAAGAAAATCGTTAAAAGAGAAGATCAAGGAAGAAAAAGTAGCAAGGAAGATGAATCGTGGACAGGTCAACAAGAGGAAGAAGACACTAATAGGTTCTTTGGAGCACCTCACAGAGAAGAAGGAAGAACAAGTTGGCGAAGTGCTTAATATGCGGGTTATGTGGACCTAAGGTTTTGTTACCTAGGGTTTTTGCACCTGGACTTCGGTCTAGGGTTTCTAAGAGTCATAGAAGGATAAATAGAGTTCTAGAAGAGTTGATGAAAAAGAATGTGGATATAGGTAGATTGAGTTGTAAAGTATATGTCTGAGGGAATTCTTGTATTTTGGATCTTCAACTAGGTGCGAAGATCTACCTTGCAGCTGGGTGCGCAGGGAGGGGACTGAAAGAGGAAGAGAGAGAAAGATATGCAACTGAGTGCATAGATAGTACTGTGCATTTTCATCTATTTTATCAATAAACACGGTTATGTGGATGTATCCCTAGGGAGAGGGTGAACCACGTAAATCCAATTGTTCTATGTGATTGATGTTGTGTTATGTGATAGTTGTTATACTGTTACTGCATTGTTGTTTTCCCTACTAAAGATAAGAAACATAACTAACTTCGCGAAGTTAATCATAGTACTTTTAAAAATATCTAGGTTATCTTGCGATGTTATTCAGGAATCATCTTGAACTTCCTCTGGTTGTATACACCTATTTCCTCCAGCTCCCCTATTGCTACTTCAGGTGAGACATCATCTGCTTCGCAGGTGTTTCCCAAAGGGCCGGTAATTAGGGTTTTTTGGTCCGTTGTTAGATTTGAACCATAGGTCTACCCCTATGCCAACAAAAACATTCAGAGGTGGTAGTTACAAATAATGTTGTGGGGCCTGCTGAGGGGCAGGTGGTGTTGGAGGATGTTGTGTGTTCATGGATGCTTTCATCCATTTGTAATCAGAAATTTGGGGGTAGTGGTGAGTATAACTTCCATTATCACCACATAGAGTGCAAGGGAAGTTAGTTTCGAGGTTATTGTTCTTCAATTGTCATGGTTGGTTGTTATTATTTTCCCCTTGGGGGTTCTAGTTGCCTTGATTTTGTTTTTCCCCAGCATGATAGTTTTATAGGGGGTTATTTCCTAATGGTTTTGGGTTATTGTTGTTTTGGTTTTTCCATTTCTTCTTGGCATTATTGGTTGATGAGATAGGTTTTTCGTATTCAACTATTCAAAAGTATGAACCTGCTAAATGGGAGAGGGTTGAACAAAGTTAACACCGGCATATGGTTGTCCTGGTTGAGGAAAAACCAGCTGGGAACGACCAAGAAAAGGAAAGTATGGATTGTTTTGTGGAGACGATCCATATGGTGTGTAGGAAGTTGAAGCAATTCCACTATTGCTAGGGTTGTATGCGGGGGTTGGGGGTGGAACCATACTAGATTGAGAGACCAGATGCATCTGGGGTATCCCCAATGGCTAAGAGGGAACAACAGGATATGATTGTTGGTCTATGGGAGGAGGGAAATAAGGCGTCCCTCCATATGGTTGCAGAAATTGATTTGCACCATAAGTGGGTGATTGGTGGTTGTAAGGGTTAAGATGTGTCATAGAACCAATCAAACGATCCATAGCGTGGGACATCCCAGGTTTGTTCCGGCCAAATGGTATGGGTCTTGGTGCATCAGGAAATATTGTGTACAAGTAACCTGACTAGGCATATACGCAGTTGAATAGTTGGGCCTTGCCGATGGCTTCCTCTTCTGACTGAGGAAAAGTGGATGCTACATATTTGGCAATGATAGAGATGAGTGATTTAAGAAACCAATCGAGGCATTGTTCTTCGATGGTTTCTGTTTTACAAAAACTATGTGGTCGATGCTATTCATGGTTGTGGTCGGAGATATGGATAGCAGTGGTTTGTTTGAACTCGGAGAGAGGTTCTAAGCCAGTATCATGACGAACTGGTAGTTGGAAAATGGACAAAAAGGCCTTGGCAAATGATTCAAAGGTCACATGGGACCTTGATTTTTCGTCTACATACCATTTGGCTGGTGAACCAGTGAGATTTATTTGAAATAACCTCAAGCAGATGAATCATCCATGATGTTGTTTGAAGAGAACCATAAGTTTGATATTCCCCTATTTTTCCTTCAAACTTTGGAATATTTGAAGGCAATTTGGTAGGCATATTGGGCTAGGTGGCATCATGCAAAATGGGATCATTTGTAAGTTTGGTCAAATTAGGAATGTTGAGGGATGCCAAGTATGGCATGGGGATATTTGGTGGAGGATTAATTCTATCCATTGTGTGAGTAGGTATTGTACATGTCCCTTGAGAGGGATTTAGTGGGTGTGTGCCTCTTCCTTGAGAAGAAGTTGGACTCTCACCTCCTTGTGAAGAAGAACCAATAGATGTATTATCTTAGTTATTTGACCCAAGCAAAGTGGAACAAAGTAAATTCGATCCCAAAACAGTAGCACTCACGGGGGTGTGAGATGGTTGATCCAATGAGTTGGCAAGACTAGGGACTCCTCCTAGAATAGGAGGGAGATTATGCAAGCGTCTAGAACAACGGGGATCATGTGGTTCCTCTATTGTTCTGACTAGAAAATTGAATGTGTGAAAATGGTGACAAGAGAGAAATAAATGAACAAGATATTTTTATTTTTTTTACCTTCACAAGATAGTATAACTCACAATTGCATGTAATCAAATGAACATCATACATAAATCAACTGTAAAAAAACAAGCATGTGGATAGGTGGATTTTGTCTGCATGGGGGAACAACAACAAAAAATGCTCGTTTCCTAGAAGACTCATCATCCTTCCTCTCAATTTAGCATTGGGCCTTCCAATAGCACTCAACAATGGGGTCTAAAGCCATCGAAAGAGGAACTAGTGAAGGTTGAAGTAATCAATTATAATGAGGGGTAGAGGGTGCATATCTCGAAAGAGCTGGAGATATTTCCCAATAGCCACACAAAATATGATCAAGGTGTGATTGCATCCCACAATCACCACCTAGGTGGATATCCGATGTTTGGCCACTAAGTACCTCGATCAAAGTGCGGCATTTAGATTTTTGGCCTAAGAAATGGGTCACGGGTTGGATTCCCTCACAAGAGTTGGGTGACTCAAGGAGGGATGCGTAGAAAAACCGGACCTCGGCCTTCGACCCTTCACAGGTATCTCCATGCCTTATGGTATAGGAACACTTGACTTAGAGGATTTGAAAGATCTCTATTCTCAAATTCTATTGTTTCAAAATGTGAGAACCTGATAAGGGGGGCTTATTTGGATGCCTACCCCTGAGATCCTACCTAGACTAAAAAAATTCTTTTGGCACCTCCTATGGAGGAAAAATTAGTACGTTCTTAGAAAAATTTTAGATGTGGTGGGATGAGAGATTTGGGTCATGGACCAACCTCATTTGAATTAAATTGGTGTGGATAATTTCCAAAGAAGTAGTCATATCTTTTGGAATTCCTTTGAAGAAAGCCTACTTCGACCTCCACTATTATAATAGAAATTATGTTTGTGATGAGTGGCTTTGTGTGCAAGAAAATGAAAAGTGTGAAAAATATTTTTAATAAGTTAAGTTTGAGATTGCAACATGTGGACTTCTTGTGGTCCTTACAAATATTCTTACCTAGCTTACGATGTTTATTTGGTACAACCTTGCAGAATATTTAAAACCCTAAATAACTAGCAATGTGGACATATGGGTATGTTACTTGCTCTTTTAAACTTTCCTAGATTGTTTTCTAAACTAAGAAATATTTTAGAAACTATCTTAAGATTGAAAACATGTGGGCATGTATGGGCCCTTACAAAGCTTTAAGATGATTTCCAAAACTAAGAGGAAACCTAGGGGGGATTTGTCCTCTCATAAATGATTTTTTAAGGGAGATGAAATGTCCTTTTAAGAAACTTTTATGATTCCCAAGATCACACTAGGGTGTGGGGGAAGAGCATACTTGAGGGTTAAAATTGATTTCTAGTCCCAAATTAATTGATTTTGTTTGAAAAAACAATAACTTCAACTCAAAATTTTAAATGCCAAATGAGCCATCCATGTGGAAACAAAGAAAAAGAGAATAATAGTGATTATTTTTACCCCTATGTTCTTATGTTAGCTAACCTTTCTTGTGGGAAAGGACTCTACGTGAAGTGTAGGTTCTTTACAAAGTGCAGGAAAATAAATCATGAAGGCTATGGGCCCTCAAACCACTCATAAAACCCTTACAATTTGAAAAAACTGAACTTATGCGCAGGCTTCAGCTCTGACAGTAGCGCAGAATGCGTAGAGTAATGAAGTATGTCACATCCATAGTGTGCATAGTGCCTGTCAGTGTGCCTTGAAACCCGCAGACTTCCTATCACATGTCAGGAAAGAAATTTCCAAGTGAAAATATCTTTCCTTGGATCTAAATTTTGACTTTGGAAGGCTGGACTAGGCGTCACCAATCTGTTGTGTTTGTTTTGTCACATGGGTGAGAAAAAAAACAACACTTGCATGCTTAGTTAAGTCAACTAAACAAGACAGAATTTTGTGAGTTGATTAAATAACCAAATACTCATGAAAATAAGAAATAAAACTAAAAACAACTAAGAAATAAATGTTAGAGAAGATTGCAAAAAATGAAAAGCAAAAAATGACCAATATATAGCTATCAATGGATTAATATATTGATAGGATAAACACCATAGAGAAAGGTAGGGACTTATGAATCCTCTCTGTAAGATTTAGATATGTTTCAGGTTTCAGATATTAGGCTAGTTAAATAAATAGGACTGTGTTGTTTTGTTTTATAAATGGCTGAAATATTTCTTACATATCCATTGGGCTATGGGGTCTGTGTTAATGTTTGAGATCTGAGAACAGATTTTATAACAAAGGAAGATAAATCATTCAACGACGAGGAGTAAACATCACCAACAGTTAACACGCAGGAATCCTGTGAATCATCCTTTTTATTACTGGTGGATCTCTTCAAAAAGATTATAGTTTACAGCTTGCTTGGGCGTAAAGATCAACCCTCAATACTTCAAAGTTTGAAGTATTTATAGAAAATAAATTGCAACTTGGTCCTGTCATTAATGATCAGGACGTGGTAGAATCCAAATCTAACTACTTAGCTAACAAAATACAAAATTATAGGAACTACTAATGATCTATCGGATTCTTTGATCTGATTTCGGGCAAAGTTGTTGGTGAGTCATCAACTTGACTTTGACTACTCCGCGTGCTGATTTGTACATCCACATCATATTCTAGTCGATCAAGTCACACAGGTTGTCCCATCTCTGCTGACTAGGAATGTTGACTTTGAGAAGCCTTCGGTACACCTCATTCATCTCTATGTACTTAGTGAAAGTGGGTTTGGTGATGAAAAGATACTTTATCTCTTGTTGAATATTTAGGTCTAATCTCAGAGTTTCCAAGAAGGCTTTGCCTGTGATACTGCCTTTTATGCCTGCAAACTTGAACCCATCCTTTTCCACTATGAGAATATTTTGTTTATAATATGAGAGAGTGATCAGCTTAATATTGATCACAAATAATCTTGGGAAACCTTTCTTCTGCAAAGAGTCAATCTTACTGAAAAACCTTTGCACTGCAACATCCATTTTCTGAACTTTCTCCTCGAGTTGCAGCATTAGTCCCCTCTTGGTCAAGACTCTCTTAACTTCAAGAATTGTTTCAGTCATGTCCTTAATTTGCAAGGCTTCCAACTCTTCTTTTGATTTAGAATTTAAGAATTTGATTATCTCGTTGGCCTCTATAGGCATTTCTCCCAGTTCTCCCTTTATCTTATCGATGGCTTGTTTGGTTCTCTGCACTAGATCATGTTGTTCAAACATGATTTGTATCAGGGGCCAAATATCTATCACTTATTGACATATGTCCATCAAAATATTTTCTTTAGTCTCTGACAGAGTCTTAGCCATGATTGTTTCTTTCTGTAGCTCCTGCAGTTTTTGTTTGAGTTTATCTGACTTATGCCTCTCGGTGTTGTAGCTGGACTAGAATGTGGAATTTAGCTTTTGGAGATTTTGAATCTCTTCTTGCAGTTTTCTGATTTCTTCCCCTTGCAGAGTCATATCTACCATCGCTTTTTCCAATTGGTCTACTACATCTGGAGCTATCATTGATGTTGTTGTTGGAATTTCCCCTGGGGTATTTGATGTTTTCATGGTTGTACTGACTCATGTGATCGGGAATGCATTCAATGGTATGACTTCCATTGGCACATTCTTCTCCTTCTCCTTGAATATCTTGTCCAACTTGGCTTCCATTTCTTTAATTTGAGTGTTCTGCTCCATGATCAACTTCAACATCTCCTCTTTCTGGCCTTCAGTCTCTACCATCTCTTTATCCTATGGATCTTCAGTAGTAGAGATTTTCAGTTGTTTCCTTAGGGCGGCTACTTCAACATTCTTCCTTTTGATAAGCTCTTCAACTACTTTGATATTGGTCAGATCATACCCAATTTTGAGCACCATTTCTTCCAGGGACTTAATTTTTTTATCCTTTGCCAAAGATGACACCTTCTCCAACTTCAGCTGAGTTTGGACATTGTTCAATGAAACCTATAGATTTGTTGTGGTCGTGGAGGTGTTTTCCAAGATGGAGAAAATAATTTCTCCAATATGTCTATGTAGGTCCATTTGATCAGTCGGATGCACTTCTGCAACATCAAACTTGAAAGTTTTCCTTTTATAATCAGAAATTGTTTTGGGTTGAGGTACCCGTGCCTGCAAGTAGGCCATGTGCATTCTCCCCTTCTCTGTATCAAAAGAAGATAGTAATATGTGCTGGGATGTGGATGTTTGTTTCCAAAACTAGGCATAGGTACTATTTGTCAGCATCTCATTTTTATTCTTAATCAGGTTGTATTTTTCAAAGAGGTCCAGTCCTGCAGGCTTCTGTGTAGCTCTGGTTATTAATGTTGTATCACCCTACTTCTTTGACAAGGAGGTGGAAATCATCTGCTGGATTCCTAAGGAAAATGGAGAATGCTCGCCTTCCATGACTGTAGTAGAATGAGTCTCTTTTCCACCAGACCTGTCAGGTGTATGACTCGTCTTGGGCCTTTTTCTATAAACCTAGAAGTCATCTGTCGAGACTTCAGTGACTGAGGGAGATACCTCTTTCTTGGGTCTTTTTTCTGCTGGCTCCTGAGGAGTATTAGTCAGTGAAATACTGGAAAAAGGGAGGTGCTTATCGATATTTGTCAGAGTGTTCTCCTCCCACTCGGTCTGGTTCATGAACTTTTCGATTTCTGGTTTGGGAACATGAGCATATGGATAGTTTTTATTCCTTAGACTGGTTTCTGCAATGACACCAGATGGATTGTAATGCCATGGGAAACGTTTCTTGAACTTCATCTTCAGTAACAACTTGTTTTCTTCTTCTCCTATCGCTCTACTATTGCAGATGAAAGATCCTATATGTCCCTTGATCCTCAATTGTTGCTTCTTTTTGAATGACACGAAGTGAATATTCTCTGAGTTTATCATCTATCGGGTATATTATAGAGAAAATATACTGACGAGTAGGAACTTGGGCAGCTTATATGGTGGAAGCTCACAACCATAGACTCTTATCTCTGTGTGATCATGGTAAAGGTACTAGTCATCGGTTTTGTCAAGGTCCAACAGGTGCAAGAGCCTATGAATCTCTTCATTAATCCTAGGTTCCTTTCATCCACTCAACATGCTTACCACTTGGTGGTAAAATTGATCAATGAACTGTTTAAAACTAAACTCTAGTGAGTTATTTCTTGGTAAAGATGTCCAGGAGGTGACAGCTTGTGGATGGTCATCCTGGTCCAGTTTCTGCATGGAAAATGGGAAGTTCTCTACTTTAAAGAAAATGAACATGTAAGCTAATATGGAAGAATATTGGAACATGCCTTCTGTAGGAAACTTGAAAAGTTGGTCGTGAATATTATCGGCCAAAAAATGATTGAAATTAAACTGGATGGTGGCCTTCTCTTCGGTGGAGAAAATGGACAAGAAACCCAGGATGGGTTCATCCACCCATTCATCTAAATAATACCCGAGCAAACAACACAGGGATGAAATGACTTGATTACCTTTTGTTGAGAACATGGAGGACTGATAAGGGGGATTTTTCTTGGGGAATCGGGCACTCTCAAGGAGGAAAAGTTTGAAAATTTGTGCTCTCTGGGGAAAAGATAATTTCTGGTATATTTTGGTTAAGATTTCGATGGTGAGAGGGGAAAGGGATTTTGATCTGGGAATTTGCATCATCTGGTCAATGATTTTAGCTGTAATGGTGAATAGGGTCTCTCTAGATGATGAAATGATAGCTCTTTGATTGGGAAGATAGTGCGCCTGGAACTTGAGGGAAAACTCAGGGAAATGATGAAGTTGGGGAAAAAGATACAATGGAAGATTGGACTCGCAGAGTCCAATCTCATCACTCTGGTCTAGGAAAGTGTCTCTGAACCATGAGCGCAATTCGGCAAAATCGAATTCGCATTTAGGCTCTGAAATCAAGTAATTTTTGTTAGTCAAAGGGATCTGATAGGGATCGACAGGGGGTGGGAGAAATGGATTTTCGTCGATCTATGAATGTTTGGACTTTGGCACCATCCCTTCAACTGATACCTGCAAAAGTCTAAAAAAGAATGGTGTTGACTTGATGTCTAGAGGTTAATGGCGGTTGAAGGTGAAAGGGCAAAGAGGATGATGATTTCAGCGGCATATGGATCACGAATGGTGGAGAAAAGGTGAAAAACAAGATTATCTAGGCGAACATGTATCTGTTGGGGTGCAAGGGACAAGTCAGCAGGCTTAATGGATAGGTTTGGATGCATTGATTGGCCAACAGATATCTCAAGGATGAGGTGGAGGGTAGTAGATTGGTGACGGGTTGCATGAGGATTACGTGGAGGATAGGGATTGGGCTATAAGCAGATGAGATTTGACGCGTGATGGGTTAGTGGGGAAAAAGGTACGTTGACAGAGTAATGGAACACGACTTGCGAGCGACAGTAGTAGAGTGTGACGTCATGTGTCGAAGGTGGTATGGAAAATATGGTATAGCGGTTTATCGGAGGGGGGGGTAGGTGGTAACCGGTTTGGAGCAGGGGGGGGGTCTGAATTAACACAATTGTGCCACGTTAGGATGGGGCCCACCAAGGAATACCACCATATCGAACACCCCCTCCTTTAAAGGTAGAACGATTGGGGGGGTTTGTTATTACCTGTCAGTCATAGATATGAGCATTGTTTTCTCAGTCGTTGATCTCGATGCACCCTTTAATCAAGGAGCATGCATCACATTTCATTTCAAAAAATTAGGATAGTGCCATTTTGTGGGTTTTTTGCGCTGCTTCTTTTCATTTTTCTACCAAGGGGTTAGAACACATCCTTCTAACATCAAAAAAGAACCTCATCCAACTTTATGTTTGTTTTATTGAAAGGAAAAGCAACTAACCTATGTCCTAATCTATTTACCTAACACATTTAACCCAAATTAGATTGTTGGGCTAAAAATTACTCTACCTGGGGCTATTTGATCAAGTTTAAACAGTTTGAACAAATTTATTCACTAACTAACCTATCTACTTGGCTAAGATTAAACAGTTTAGCCAAGATTTATTCACTAATCCTATCAGCATAAATTCAAAAAGACTTGACCATGGTTAGACTGTATGGATCAATCCATTCTTGTTGCATGGGGCCTTATTATTTTTCTTTTATGCCCTCTTTTATTCTTTTTCTTTTCTTTCTTTTTCTTTTTTCTTTTCTTTCTTTTTCTTTTGTTTTGTAAATCATTTGCAGAATGAAATATTATTTACAATCCAAAATACAGTAAAGGTAAAAATTTGTAGTCAGCAATTGATCCTATGAAACATAGGGTTATAACAGTGGCTCCACCTGGGGATGGTGCTCTCCTTGCGAGGTGCCAAGAACCTGCTTCCTGATGTCTGTAAAGATTTTCTCCATTGCTTATTCTACTACCTAATTTGTTTTATTTTGAAAATTTGGTGTCATTGGTCAGTGGCTTAGGGCCTTCTCTGCGAGCTTCAACCATCTTATCAACATCACCCACACATAACCTGAATGTAGAAGAAATGGTTTGTACAGTGGAAATGGATTACTAAGATCTTTATTGGGGTGGTAAATAATGCTTCAGCATCTTGTCGTTTACAGGTCCACCTGGCAAGTCTGTTCCATCACTGTCTTTGAGAAAAAATGCATTATTTCCTCTAAATTACTGAATGATGTAAGGGACTTTCCACAATCTATCAAACTTTCCATGTTTACCTTTATCCTCATTTCTGGAATCCCACTTCAGCACCAAATCACCCAACTCAAAATCATCCTCTTTAGTTCTCTTGTCATAAATATTTTTTATACCTTCCTGGATAACCTGAGTCTTTTTATACACTTCTTCTCTAGATTGTTGCAACTGGATCATCTGATTTATTCCTCTTCGGGTATTATTCAGCTTTACTTGCACTTCCTGCAACAGTTTCATAACAGGGACCCCCAAAGAAGAAGGAAAAACTACCCCAGTACCATATACAAACTAGTATGGGGACATACCAATTTATCTTTTGGTGGTCAGTCTATCAACCCAGAGCGCATGAACTAACTTATTATGCCAAGACTTCTTGTTCTCTTGTATCGTTTTCTTAATGATATTCACCAGAATTTTATTTGAGGAATCATCCAACCCATTTCCCTGAGGGTAATAATTTGTTGAGTGTCCCAAAGTAATGTGGTACTGGCTAAAAAACTCTATAAGTCTTTTGGATTTGAAGGTTTCTGCATTGTCAGCTATAATTTTCCTAGGGCATCCAAAACGAGACAAAATATTAGTTTCCAAAAATTTAAAGATGACAAAGTCAGTGGCTTGCCTGCATGGTACAGCTTCAATCCACTTTGTGAAGTAGCCTGTGGCCGTGAGGATCCACTTGTGTTGGCCCAAAGAGGGTGGATGTATCTCTCCAATAAATTATAAACCCCATTGTTGGAATGGAGCTTCAACTGAGATGGGTTTCATGGGTAGAGGTAGAAGCTTCCTTTTACCTTTGAAAAATTGGCATTTGTGGCATGAGGTGACTTTCTGATGCACATCAGTGAACAATGTGGGCCAGTAAAAACCATCTCTGACAATCTTGTTAGTTGTGGTT
>JASDQU010738403.1:32030-53625 GCA_032191745.1 Picea mariana | reverse complement strand
TGGTTGAGGAGACTTGGGGAAGTGTGTATGGAAACTTGATAAATAGGGAGAAGAAGTAGAGAGGAGGGAGAGTTTTTGGGAGCATGATGAGAGGTTGTGAAATTCTTGGAAGAGATGATTCTTGTGATAGTTTTCTTTGAGCATTTGTGCTTTGCTGTTCTTGGAGTCACGGGCAAGGAGGGCTAAGAAACCGAAAGGTTTCTTGGAGCTAGGAAGCCGGCTAGGCTCCTAGTTGGCAGGGAGGATTCCGTTGTTTCACTCTAGGCAAGCGGGAAAAGAATACTTGGAAGCGCCCAGGACTACATTACAACTGATGAGCTTCTACAAACTGAGGAGGAGGTATTTTTCAGTGATATTTTGTTATTGATATTTTGGGTATACTTATGTTTTAAGTTCTTAAATCTTAAATCTAGCCTACTACTTATTTCATCATGTTATTAGATTTATTATTGAGAAGTTGTAGAAGAAATGTGTAAATAAAAACCAATGAAATAATGCTAAAACAAAGTTGTTAATGTGTAAGTATTTAAATAAATAGTTAATGGCTTAGCATCTTGTGGATGGGTGCTACACAACAGGTGCAGGAGCCTATGAATCTCTTCATTAATCCTAGGTTCCTTTCCACTTGGTGGTAAAATTGATCAATGAACTGTTTAAAACTGAACTCTGGTGAGTTATTTCTTGGTAAAGATGTCCAAGAGGTGACAGCTTGTGGATGGTCGTCCTGGTCCAGTTTCTGCATGGAAAATGGGAACTTCTCTGCTTTAAAGAAAAGGAACATGTAAGCTAATATGGAAGAATATAGAAACATGCCTTATGTAGGAAACTTGAAAAGTTGCTCGTGAATATTATCGGCCAGAAACTGACTAAAATTAAACCGGATGATGGCCTTCTCTTCAGTGGAGAAAATGGACAAGAAACCTAGGATGGGTTCGTCCACCCATTCATCTGAATAATACATGAGCAAAAAACACAGGGATGAAATGAATTGATTACCTTTTGTTGAGAACATGGAGGAATGATAAGGGGGATTTTCCTTGGGGAATCAGGCACTCTCAGGGAGGAAAAGTTTGAAAATTTGTGCTCTCTGGGGAAAAGATAATTTCTGGTATATTTTGGTTAAGATTTCGATGGTGAGAGGGGAAAGGGATTTTGATCTGGGAATTTGCATCATCTGGTCAATGGTTTCAGCTGTAATGGTGAACAGGGTCTCTACAGATGATGAGATGATAGCTCTTTGATTAGGAAGATAGTGCGCCTGGCACTTGAGGGAAAACTTGGGGAAATGATGAATTTGGGGAAAAAGATACAATGGAAGATTGGACTCGTGGAGTCCAATCTCATCACTCTGGTCTAGGAAAGTGTCTCTGAACCATGAGCACAATTCAGCAAAATCGAATTTGCATTTAGGCTCTGAAATCAAGTAATTTTTGTTAGTCAAAGGGATCTGATAGAGATCGACAGGGGGCAGGAGAAATGGATTTTCGTCGATCTATGAATGTTTGGACTTTGGCGCCATCCCTTCAACTGATACCTGCAAAATTCTGAAAAAGAATGGTGTTGACTTCATTTCCAGAGGTTAATGGTGGTTGAAGGTGAAAGGGTGAAGAGGATGATGATTTCAACGGCATATGGATCACGAATGGTGGAGAAAAGGTGAAAACGGGATTATCTGGGCGAACGGGTATCTGTTGGGGCACAGGGGACAAGTCAGCAGGCTTAACAGATAGGTTTGGATGCATTGATTGGCCAACAGATATCTCGGGGATGAGGTAGAGGGTAGCAGATTGGTGATGCGTTGCGTGAGGATTACGTGGAGGATATGGATTGGGCTATAAGAAGATGAGATTTGACGAGTGACGGGTGAGTGGGGAAAAAGGTACATTGACAGAGTAATGGAACACGACTTGCGAACGACAGTAGTAGAGTGTGACGTCATGTGTCGGAGGTGGTATGGAAAATATGGTATGGTGGTTTATCAAAGGGGGGGGTAGGTGGTAACCGGTTTGGAGCGGGGGGGTCCGAATTAACATAATTGCGCCACGTTAGGATGGGGACTACTAAGGAATACCACCATATCGGACACCCCCTCTTTTAAAGGTAGAACGATCAGGGGGGTCTGGTATTACCTGTCAATCGTAGATCTGAGCATTGTTTTCTCAGCTGTTGATCTCGACGCACCCTTTAATCAAGGAGCATGCATCACATTTCATTTCGAAAAATTAGGATAGCACTATTTTGTGGGTTTTTTGCGCTGCTTCTTTTCATTTTTCCACCAAGGGGTTAGAACACATCCTTCTAACATAAAAAAAAAAGAACCTCATCCAACTTTATGTTTGTTTTATTGAAAGGAAAAGAAGCTAACCTATGTCCTAATCTATTTACCTAACACATTTAACCCATATTAGATTGTTGGGCTAAAAATTACTCTACCATGGGGCTATTCGATCAAGTTTAAACAGTTTGAACAAATTTATTCACTAACTAACCTATCTACTTGGCTAAGATTAAACAATTTAGCCAAGATTTATTCACTAATCCTATCAGCATAAAGTCAAAAATACTTGACCATGGTTAGACTATATGGATCAATCCATTCTTATTGCATGGGGCCTTATTATTTTTCTTTTATGCCCTCTTTTATTCTTTTTCTTTTCTTTCTTTTTCTTTTTTATTTTCTTTCTTTTTCTTTTGTTTTGTAAATCATTTGCAGAATGAAATATTATTTACAACCCAAAATACAGTAAAGGTAAAAATTTGTAGTCAACAATTGATCCTATGAAACATAGGGTTATAACAGTGGCTCCACCAGGGGATGGTGCTCTCCTTGCGAGGTGCCAAGAACCTGCTTCCTAATGTCTGTAAAGATTTTCTCCATTGCTTATTATGCTACCTAATTTGTTTTATTTTGAAAATTTGGTGTCACTGGTCAGTGTCTTAGGGCCTTCTCTGCGGGCTTCAACCATCTTATCAACATCACCCACACATAACCTGAATGTAGAAGAAATGGTTTGTACAGTGGAAATGGATTACTAAGATCTTTATTGGGGTGGTAAATAATGCTTCAGCATCTTGCCATTTACAGGTCCACCTGGAAAGTCTGTTCCATCACTGTCTTTGAGCAAAAATGCATTATTTCCTCTAAATTATTGAATGATGTAAGGTACTTTCCACAATCTATCAAACTTTCCAAGTTTACCCTTATCCTCATTTCTGGAATCCCACTTCAACACCAAATCACCCAACTCAAAATCATCCTCTTCAGTTCTCTTGTCATAAATATTTTTGATACCTTCCTGGATAACCTGAGTCTTTTTATACACTTCTTCTCTGGATTGTTGCAACTGGATCATCTGATTTATTCCTCTTCGGGTATCATTCGGCTCTACTTGCACTTCCTGCAACAGTTTCATAACAAGGACCCCCAAAGAAGAAGGAAAAACTACCTTAGTACCATATACCAACTAGTATGGGGACATACCAATTGATCTTTTGGTGGTCAGTTTATCAACCCAGAGCGCATGAACTAACTTATTATGCCAAGACTTGTTGTTCTCTTGTATCGTTTTCTTAATGGTATTCACCAGAATTTTATTTGAGGAATCATCCAACCCGTTTCCCTGAGGGTAATAAGTTGTTGAGTGTCCCAAAGTAATGTGGTACTGGCTAAAAATCTCTATAAGTCTTTTGGATTTGAAGGTTTCTGCATTGTCAGCTATAATTTTCCTAGGGAATCCAAAACGAGACAAAATATTAGTTTCCAAAAATTTAAAGATGATAAAGTCAGTGGCTTGCCTGCATGGTACAGCTTCGATCCACTTTGTGAAGTATCCTGTGGCCGTGAGGATCCACTTGTGTTGACCCAAAGAGGGTGGATGTATCTCTCCAATAAATTCTAAACCCCATTGTTGGAATGGAGCTTCAACTGAGATGGGTTTCATGGGTAGAGGTAGAAGCTTCCTTTTACCTTTGAAAAATTGGCATTTGTGGCATGAGGTGACTTTCTGATGCACATCAGTGAACAATGTGGGCCAGTAAAAACCATCTCTGACAATCTTGTTAGTTGTGGTTTTCCAACTTATATGCCCGCCACAGTCCCCTACATGGAAATCCTGCAATACCCTGTCAGCATTGTCCTTCAATAGGAAATTAAGTAAGATAGCTCTAGGATCTTTTCAATAAAGCTTTCCATCTAGAATACAAAATTTCAACGCTTTTAGTTTAATAAATATGGATTTGGTCTTGGTTAGACCAGGAGGAGCTTGTAAGATATGAAGTACAAAAATGAGGTCTGCATACCAAGGAGAGTTTAAGAATACCTCTTTTACATTTGGAGTTGCTCGCTCTTCCTGCTCGTCAACTGCAGCCAAAACATTAATGTCTAAAGCATGAAAATTGGATTCAGCCATTAGTTTGGCCAAACCTTGACCTTTGATTAGTTTACTGGGTTTTATTTCTATATCATATCCCAAAATAACAACAAATCACTTTCCTCTCCTACCATCTGGATTAACCTGAGTCAGGATATCCTTTACCACAGCATTCAGAACATAGATAATTGTGTGAGAATGGAGAATATAGACTCTGAAATCATTTATGGCCTTTACCAGGGTGAAATCTTATTTCTCCATTATATTGTAGTTCAACGCATCGTCTCTCAAAGATTTACTGAAAAAGGCTATGGGTTGCTCGTACCCTTCATTTTTTTTCTGCAATAGTACTGCTGCGATGGTATGTTCAGATGCAAAAGAGAACAAAAAGAAATATTTGGTGTAATATGGATTGATGAAAACCAGGGCTTGTGTGAGTGCATGTTTTACTTTCTCAAATGACTATTTAGACTCGGTGTTCCATCTTAGTTTTGTGTCTTTTTTCAGCATATTTGTGATGTTCCCTAGAATTTCTGCCAATTTGGGTATGAATCTTCTTAGAAAATTTATTTTACCAATGAATGATTGCAACTCTTTAATGTTCCTAGGGTGTTCCACTTTCTAGATGTCTTTTCTATTGGGATCTATTTTGATTCCATATTTAGAGATTGTGTGCCCCAACATATTTCCTTCCTCTAAACCGAAAAGGGTTTTCTTGGGATTCAATGAAATCCCAAATTTTATGCACTTCTCAAACACTCGTCTGAGATGTTGTAAATGTTCCTCATTAGATTTAGAGTAGAAAGTCACATCATCCATATATATGACTATAAACCTACCAAGATCGTCGACAAAATCAATATTCATTTCTCTTTGGAAAGTGGTACCAGCGTTCATCAAACCAAAGGGCATTTTCACATACATGAAATTTCCCCAGGGTGTGGTGAAGGTTGTTTTCTCCTGGTCATCGAGGTGGACAAGTACTTGGTTGTAACCTGAGAAACCGTCTAGTAAGGAGATCCTACTGTCCCCAACTACCTTTTGTAATATGTGGTCCATTTTAGGAAAAGGGTAATTGTCTTTGAGGGAAACCTTGTTCAGGTTTTTGAAATCAATGCAAAGCCTAATTTTTCCAGTCTTCTTTCTGGTAGGAACCATATTAGAAACCCATTTGGAAAATCTCAAGGGGACTATAATTTCCGCATCATACATCTTTTTAATTTCCTTTTCTATTAGGGGGAGTAACTTGGGATTGATTCTCCTAAGTTTCTGCCTAAAAGTTTTGTGTTCTTCTTTTATTGTAATTATATGTTGTATGATACGTGTGTCATAAGATTTTAAATCCTCATAACCCCAAGCAAACACATCAACATATTCCTTAAAAAGTTCAATGTATTTGCATTTTTTCTCAGGGGGTAAAGATTTGGAAAGTTTTATCATCTTGGGTTTTTCCTCTGTTCCTATGTTACATTCTTCGACCTCTTTACCACTAGCTTCAATCTTAGGCTTTTTGCTACATTTTTAAAATCAAACAGGTCTTATAACGGGACCAAACCTCTAGGTAAAACATTGTTTTTCAAATGCAAAACATCATAGTCTTCATCATTTTTATTCATTTCATCTAAATCTACTTTATTTACACTATCATTTTCAAAAACTGATTTATTTACATTGTCATCATCATTCTCCAAATCTATATTTGTACATTCGAAATCATTCTTACACTGCAGGAAGTCCTCAATTTGATCGTCATTACCAAATACCTGCCAGTACCTGATGTTATCTGAGACAGTTGGTCTGCACTTCACCTCTACTATGTATTGGCGAGTGGGACGGAAAGGTATTTTGCATGTAGTTGTTGACGTAGCCAATCCATATGCCAGTATGTTCTGGCCTCTGGGCATTACCTGCAAGTCGATTTCAGTGAAATATTCTAAAAAATATAAAACAACATTTCTATAGGCTCTGAGTCCAGGATTCTTAGTTGAATATTCATCTTTAACTTGTTTAATGACCATTTCAAGATCACCTCTTACCATAATATTCTTGGCACCAACCTTCTTCAGTAGTTTCAGGCCGAGCATCAAAGCTTCATACTCAGCTATGTTGTTAGTGCATTGGAAATTCAATTTGTAAGAGTGGCTCTCTGAATACCTTGATTGTGATTATGCAACCAAACTCTAGCTCTAGCTCCCTCTTTGCTCATAGCTCCATCAAAATCCATAATCCATAAATCTATTGGCAGTTCCTCACTTTCTACTGTTGCAGTGTTTCTTACCTCAATGATTGCTTTATCTTCTTGCAGGGCAGGTGCATCATCTCCCAATTGAGAAATTTGATTATCCAGGTCACCATCATTGTACAATATGAATGAATCTAGATTAGAGTGTGCAAAGTATAATGGGTAGTTATGTGGTTTTTCCTGACTGTGACCATATACTTCATCGGAGTCTCTCTGTACAATATTCTTTGTTGTCCAAATACTGGGACGGTAGCATAAGACATATCTAATTGCAAAGTGCCTTTCATCTTAGCTCCCCAAGATCTAGATAATAACATACCATATTTCGGGGGAATGTCTGCAACCACGATATCCATCACCATAATTTTTTCTAGGATTGAACTAGGGTGATACATAAATCTTTAATTAGCCCTATACATCTGACCTTGCTAGAGTCAAAAGAATGCAAATCCTTGTAGGGTGTAGTGACATCAAGCCCCAACTTCTCCATCACATCTTTGGGTATCAGGTTGTGAGAGGCATTGGAGTCAAGCATAGCATTGTGTAAGATTTTTTCATGGATATTCAGACTAATATAGAAAGGGGGAACAACACCGTTATCAGTTTGTCAATCTACTTCAGGATCGAACAACAGCTCGGATTGATCATCAGTAAGATTTACACTGTCTGAGTGTGTTCCTGATCCAATATTCAATGATTTTGTACCTATCTCTAGTTCAATGCTTAATTCTTTAATCACCTACGATCTCTAAGAATTTTTGCTCATCAGTTCAGACAGGGGAATAGGAATTTTCAATTTGGCTAGTTCCCCTTCCAGGATGAAAGTAGTGGAAGTATTGCTTTGGCTCTGCACTTCTGGCTTTTCTATCATAGTTCTTTGGGCAGAAGTATTTTTATGACTAGTAGATGCGACCTTGGTTTGATTTGATCTTTGTGAAATTTCAGGATTTCTTTTCGCAGAAGATTCGACATTTTTCTTCTCAGGGGATTTCTTGAGAGAAGTATCTGAGGTTTTCTTGGCCTCGGTCATTTTCTTCATTTCAGTAGCCTTCTTTGTAGGATTTTCGTTAGTCTTCTTACTTCTTAAGTTGTACTATCTGTGCACCTCCATTATAGAATTATCAAAGGCATGTTGTTCTGTTTCCTCTTCCTCCTCATTCACCTTTGTTTGTGAGAGGAGAAAAAGCTCATGTTCTTCTTGAGTAAGAAAAATGGATTCATCATCGTGAACACCCATGAGGTTTCTGTGAGTATCATCCAAATCATCGTTTACCTCCTCCCCATCATCATCTTAATTCTCATGAAGAGGTGATATAATCTGTTGATCAGACCCCCTTTTCTCTCTTTTCTCTCTCGAATCTCTCTGATCTCTATGTCTGATCTGGGGAGGGTTCCTTCTAAAGTTTGGATTTATGATCTGAGGGGTAGATTGGTTTTCTCTGGGTGGATTCTTGCCAGCGATGGCTAATATTTCCATCATTCTCTCCATATTTATGAATATGGAATCTATTTTATCATTTGAAGAAGATGTGGAAGGCTCTTCTTTGATTGTAACCCTTCTCTTTGTTCTTTGCCTGGCTCTTTTGGCTAGTAGATTTGATTCTACGCTTACTGCACTTTTCTTCATGTCTTCTAGAGTGACAGAATTCCTTTCCCTTAGTTGATATGACATATCAACATCAAATCCATCAGGGAACTTGATTAAAGACAAACCTTGTGTGGGTTTAATATCAACTGGAATTGCATTAGAAAGATTGTTGAAACGAATGTTGTAATCCTGCACTATTTCCCCTTGATTTCATTTGATATTCTCATATTCTGGTAAAATCTAGAGAGGATTTTTATTTACCTCCCATCTGTCAAGGAAACTTCGCTGGAAAGCGGCAATGTCAACTATGGTAGCAGGGCATAGTGCTTTCAACCATTTTTTGACTTCTCATGTCAAACTCTGTGCAAAAAGTATCATCTGGACGTCTTCCTCATCAACTTCTTGCAAATCAAAATAATCATTCATCTTATCAATATGTTGTTGTGCAATCAGAGGACCGGTACCATCAAACTGAGGAAGTCTGGTTTGGTAATCCTGAGGCATGGCATGTAAAGGAGCGGCCAACAGCAAGGGATCATATTTTGCTGCCATGATTGGTAGAGTAGGCTGAACAACAACTTGTATGATTGGAGGGGAAGCGACAGAAGAAGTAGAAGAGGTAGAACTAGGGGATGTAGACTGAATTATTTGATGTTTGATGGAGGTTGCCGCAATAGTCAAGGAAGAAAGTTCTACAGACTGTTGAAAGTGAGCTTGGTACAAAGCCTGATCAAGATTTGCTACTATCTCGTCTAACTTGTCGAACTCTTGAAGGAAGCGTTGATCAAATTATGTTCTTGGAGAAAGTATTTCATGGGTTCTAGGTTGCAGGATGGTTTGACCTAGGATTGTCTCACTTACAAAGCTATCGGATTTGGTTCTAAAAGGGAAATTTTCAAAGGATATGTCAAACTCAATATCCTGAATGGAAACTAGCTTCTCTGGGAGAGAATTGGACCTATGAAGAGGATTGTGACTCCTGGAACCTTCTACAGTGTTTTTCTTTCTGAGTAACTTTTCAGGATCGTCTACTGCTGTCACAGGTTGTGGATTGGGGTGAGACCTAGTGTAAACTTTTTTAGGAGGCAGAATTTTTAATTTTTAAGAAATCTAAACTAATATATAAAAAATTTAACACCCTCTGAACATTATCTCTTTATAAGTTAGATTTTATGATTCGTTCAGAAATAAAGTTTTATTTGTCTAGGGAAAAGAAATCGTAGGATGAAAGTTTGTTTAGTTCCCCATTATGGTCGCCACTATGTTAATGCTCTATAAATTCACAGAGGTTGTCGGGAGGNTAGATATGTTTCAAGTTTCAGATATTAGGCTAGTTAAATAAATAGGAATGTGTTGTTTTGTTTTCTAAAATGGATGAAATATTGCTTACGCATCCATTGGGCTATGGGGTCTGTGTTAATGTTTGAGATATGAGAACATATTTTATAAGGTTTCTTCACAGGGAAGGATAATGCCAATGCTGGATCCTTGAGAATTTAAAATGATGGATAGCAGAAATAGATGAGAAAATCAATTATAATAAAGAAGAATTCAATAATTTCTTTATCAAAATATCATAAGCCTTCTCCCCTTCTCTGTATCAAAAGAAGATAATAATCTGTGTTTGGCTGTGGATGTTTATTTCCAAAACTTAGCATAGTTACTATTTGTCAACATCTCATTTTTCTTCTTAATCAGGTTGTATTTCTCAAAGAGGTTCAGTCCTGCAGGCTCCTGTGTAGCTCTGGTTATTAATGATGTATCACCTTGCTTCTTTGATGAGGAGGAGGACATCGTCTATTTTCTTCCTGAGGAAAATGGAGAATTCTTGCCTTCCATGACTGTAGTAGACTGAGTCTCTTCTCCACCAGACCTATCAGGTGTATGACTGGTCTTGGGCCTTTTTATATAAACCTGGTAGTCAACTATCGATACTTCAGTGACCGAGGGAGATACCTCTTTCTTGGGTCTTTTCTCTACTGGCGCCTGAGGAGTATTAATTGGTGAAATACTGGCAAAAGGGGGGTGTTGATCGGTATCTGTCAGAGTGTTCTCCTCCCACTCGGTCTGGTTCATGAACTTTTCAATTTATGATTTGGGAACATGATCATATGGAGAGTTTTTATTCCTTAGTTTAGTTTCTGCAATGACACCAGATGGATCATAATTCCATGGGAAAATTTTCTTGAACTTCATCTCCAGTAACAACGTGTTTGCTTCTTCTCCTATCGCTCTGATATTGCAAATGAAATATCCTATCTTCCCCTTGATCCTCAATTGTTGTTTCTTTTTTAACGACGCAAAGTGAATATTCTCTGAGTTTATCATCTGTCGGATATATTCCAGAGAGAATATCCTGACAGGTGGGAACTTGGGTAGCTTATATGGTGGAAGCTCACAACCATAGACTCTGATCTCTGTGTGATCCTAGTAGAGGTACCAGTCACCAGTTTTGGCAAGGTCCGACAGGTGCAGGAGCCTTTGAATCTCTTCATTAATACTAGGTTCCTTCCATCCACTCAACATGCTTACCACTGGGTGGTAAAATTGATCAATGAACTGTTTAAAACTGAACTCTGATGAGTTATTTCTCGGTAAAGATGTCCAGGAGGTGATAGATTGTGGATGGTCGTCCTGGCCCAGTTTTTGCATGGAAAATGGGAACTTCTCTACTTGAAATAAAAGGAACATGTAAGCTAATATGGAAGAATATTGGAACATGCCTTTTGTAGGAAACTTGAAAAGTTGCTCGTGAATATTATCGGCCAAAAACTAACTGAAATTAAACTAGATGGTGGCCTTCTCTTCGGTGGAGAAAATGGACAAAAAAACTAGGATGGGTTCGTCCACCTATTCATCTGAATAATACCCGAGCAAACAAAACAGGGATGAAATGACTTAATTATCTTTTGTTGAGAACATGGAGGACTGATAAGGGGGATTTTTCTTGGGAAATTGAGCACTCTCAGGGAGGAAAAGTTCAAAAATTTGCACTCTCTGAGGAAAAGATAATTTCTGGTACATTTCGGTTAAGATTTCGATGGTGAGAGGGGAAAGGGATTTTGATCTGGGAATTTTTATCATCTGGTCAATGGTTTCAGCTGTAATGGTGAATAGGGTCTCTCCAGATGATGAGAAAATAGCTCTCTGATTGGGAACATAGTGTGTCTGGCACTTGAGGGCGAACTCAGGGAAATGATGAATTTGGGGAAAAAGATACAGTGGATGATTAGACTCCCAGAGTCCAATCTCATCACTCTGGTCTAGGAAAGTGTCTCTGAACCATGAGCGTAATTCAGCAAAATAAAATTCACATTTAGGCTCTGAAATCAAGTAATCTTTGTTGGGCAGAGGGATCTAAACGAGATCAACAGGGCGCGGGAGAAACAGATTTTTGTCAATCTTTGAATGTTTGGACTTTGGTGCCATCCCTTCAACTGATACCTGCAAAAGTATAAAAAAGAATCACATTGACTGTGATGTCCAGAGGTTAATGGCGGTTGAAGGCGAAAGGGTGAAGAGGACGATGATTTCAGCGTCGTTTGAATCACGAATGGTGAAGAAAAGGTGAAAAATGGGATTATCTGGGTGAACGGGTATCCGTTGGGGTGTGGGGGACAATTCAACAGGCTTAATGGATAGGTTTGGCTGCATTGATTAGCCAACAGATATCTCAGGGATGAGGTGGAGGGTAGCAGATTGGTGACGGGTTGTGTGAGGATTACGTGGAGGATAGGGATTGGGCTATAAGAATATGAGATGTGATGAGTGATGGGTGAGTGGGGAAAAAGGTACGTTGACAGAGTAATGGAACACAACTTACGAACGATGGTAGTGGAGTGTGATGTCATGTGTTAGAGGTGGTTTGTGTTAACTCCTCAAATAAACTAGTGGATTTATTTGTTTTTTTAGGTGATAGGTTGTAACCTCAAGTCATTTTTTTTGAAATTTCTATAGTTGCTAAGCTTAGGTTTTGGTTTTGTCTTAGAAAATTATTTGACCCATAAAGTCTTCTTTTCCAAATTTGCATAAATCACTTTCAACAGCTAACATATGTTCAAAGGTTACGTGTACGCTATGGAAAGCGTCGACTTTCAGCAGCTAAGGGGCGCTTTTCATTTAGTCGATGCGCTGTTGAAAGTAGCGAATTTCAAAAGGTCTGACAATCAAGTTCGCAGGTGGCGTGTTGTGGAAAGTACATGCTTTCCACAGCTAAGGAGTGTTTTTTAAATAGTGGTGCGCTGTTGAAAGTGTATACTTTCCGCAGCTAACAGGGATTTTTCAAAGAGTCGGCGCTGGTGAAAGTGGCAAGCGAACAGTTGACAGAGGCGTTTTCCACGGGCCGTTGTTGAAGAAAGTGGGAATCACGTGCGTGATATCCACGTCTGATGGTAATGATAACATGATCACCCCACGTCAGGTAAATCCAAGGCATGCTCTTATGAGAGTGGGCAATGATAGTAACTCAAATATGCATGTCAGAATATGGCTGTAATCCGAATCCGGCCCAGAACTCACGCTCAGCACTCATGGCATCTGGGGTGGAAAATACGAGTTCGGTGATGCAGGTACAGAGAAGGTACCGCCAGCCTGACACCATCAAATAAAACCATGGTTTCTATATCACAAATTGTTTCCGGAATGTTGTGGAAGTTTTCATTTGTTTCAAAACAGAGCCGAAGCTCGAATTGCTTTCAACAGCGCAGAACCTCGACTCGACTGGCAGTTACAGGGGTTACAATTGTCAAGTTTTTTGAGCTGCAGAATGGTGAGAAAACGCAGTGGCGCTCTACTCAAGAGAGATCTGGATAACTTGTCTTTTCTTCAATCACATCCCGAAGTCCAGAGGCATTTTTCAAATGCAAGGTGTATGGAATTCGTCGAAAGGTTGCAAATTGGGTGCCACCAGGCCACAGCAGAAGCCTTTGCCAAGACTTTCGATGGCAATAAAGCTCACGTCGGGTCCATGGAAATCAAAGTGGATGAGGCTGTCATCGTCGCAGCTACAGGATTGCCAAGAACTGGTCAGAGCTGGTTTAAAACCACTGCTCCTAAAAATTTGGATTTCAGGGTTTATCTGAAAGAGGGGTACAGACACAAAGCATGGAGAAAAGGTATGCTCGTTTCATATCTAGATGAAGAATGGAAAGAATTATTTAAAGGCATCCAATTGTATATTACCTCAGAGGGAAGATACGATAAATTGATGATGTACCACTTTAAACTCCTGGATCACTTCACAGGCAAGACCCCTATTAATTTGCCTTATTTCTTATATCAAAGTTTGATTAAGGTATGCAGGAAGATTAGAGCTCAACCTTTGAGCATGAAAACTACTCTGTGCCATCTCGGCCTCATAAAATTGATTATTCTAGAAGAATTGAAACAACAGGGAAGGAGCTGGGAGCATTTTCTTTTCTGGGAAGGTTTTGAAATCCAGAATCAGACTGCAAACGAACAAATGAAGGGTTCAAAGAAAAAATCATCTCCTCAAAGAAGCTCAAGAAAAAGAAGGACCTTGCCAGGACCTTCAGAGGACAGAATATCTGGAATGAAGCCTCACAGGTTGAAGAGAAATTTGAACTTTGAACAGACCATAGAGCATACTACAGAGCAAAGTATAAGGAAGAATATACTAAATTTTCCCTATTCAGATTCAGAATCAGAGCATCAAGATCAATGCCCTATCATCAAGAGTTCTGAGCAATCAGCTGAATGTGCGCAGAACTATGAAACCATCAATCAGACAGAACAAGGAGAATCATCAAAAAACCCCAGATCAAAGAAGTCTCAGAATATCAAACATCTCAAGGAGGTAATTTCCCAGCAAGAGGTCTTGGAGCGGGTGATTAAAGAAAGGTATAAGAAGTTATCTGATAACTTCGCCAAGACAAATGTTGTGTTTGAAAGATTGGCTAAGGAAAGTGTCAGAGAGAAGAAGAGGAAGACAAAACTCACCAAAGACTACAACAGCCTATGGTGGCTTGCCAAGCGCCTCAAAAGGCAGATAAAGAGGTTGAAACAAAAATTGAAGCAAAGATCTCATCCAGATCTAAAGGTTCTCGCTCAAGTAGCTGTTAATATGCAAGGTGAGAAATTCGGAACTCAATGAATTTTGATCAAATCGAAATTTTGGAGGTAAAACTCTTTTTTGAGCACAATCAGGACTTTCCACAGCGCAAAGCTATCATTTTATGACCTGTGCACTGTTGAAAGTGACATCTTTCAACAGCTAACTCACGAAAAATCAAAACGGTTGCGCTGTTGAAAGCTAGGAAAGTAAATTTTGAAACCAAAGACACGACAGGTCATTTCAAACAGGTTTTGAATTTGTTCCAGTGTATCAGTGGGATATCAGATAGCATGCAAAAGATTCAGCATCAGAGATTCAAGAGGATTTTGGTAACACATGCAAAACTATTTCCTAAAAAATCGACCATAAACGTTGGGAAATCCAACAGTCAAAGACAGGTGTCCTGCTTTTTCACCACATTGCAGATACCAAGAGCTGGAGGATGCAGATGGCAGTTTTTAGAGACTGAAGACAATTCGACTATTTAGTTTAGTTGTTAAAGACTTTAATTTCAAGTTGTTTAGATAGAATTGAGTTGTTTTTATTAAATACAGATCCCTGTTTTTAGGATCTGTAAAAACTGTTTGTAAGACTATAAATATCTATTTTTGAGACGAACCTGGGGTTTGATTTTGGGTTCTACCATGCTAATACTATAATCAAAAGACTTATTCTTACTATATGAAATATTTCAAGCTTCCCTCAGTTGTGCTGTCAGACTTCTCTTTCATGTCTCTGATATCTTGTGAGTGAATGTTCTTTGTTGATACTCATTCAATCTGTATATGACTATCATCTCATATGTTGATTGATTAAGTTGATAATCATAAGATATTTCTTTAGTTATTAAACCCATTCTGCTTGTTTCATATGAGTATAATCTGGTTCAATAGTTAGTCTCTCTCCCATTTAATCAAACCTTGTCTAATTGCATGATTAGAAGGCCTTGTGAGATTTTATATTCCTAGACAGTCTTGAATACACAGTCCAGTTCTTAGATATTCATCTTGATCCACAAAAACAAATCAAATATTAAGAAAATATTTCTAAAAAGAGTAGTTACCAGGCATCTCCGACTTACAGCCTAGGAGAGTTTCCTGGAGTGATAACAGTATGGAAAATTTGGTATGGCGATTTATCGGAGGGGGGTGTAGGTGGTAACCGGTTTGGAGCTGGGGGAGTCCAAGTTAACACAAGTGTGCCACATTAGGATGGGGCCCACCGAGGAATACCACCATATCGGACCCCCCTGGTTAAAGGTAGAATGGTCGGGAGGGTCAGGTATTACCTGTTGACCATAGATCTGAGTGTTGTTTTCTCAGTTGTTGATCTCATCACACCCTTTAATCATGGAGCGCACATCACATTTCAATTGGGAAACTTAGGATAATTCAATTTTGTGGGTTTTTTGCGCTGCTTCTTTTCATTTTTCCACCAAGGGGTTAGAACACATCCTTCTAACATCAAAACAAAGAACCTCATCCAACTTTATGTTTGTTTTATTGAAAGAAAAAGCAATTAACCTATGTCCTAATCTATTTATCTAACACATTTAACCCATATTAGATTGTTGGGCTAAAAATTACTCTACCCTGGGGTTATTTCATCAAGTTTAAACAATTATATCAAATTTATTCACTAACTAACCTATCTCCTTAGCTAAGATTGAACAGTTTAGCCAAGATTTATTCACTAATCCTATCAACATAAATTCAAAAAGACTTGACCATGGTTAGACTGTATGGATCAAGCCATTGTTATTGCATGGGGCCTTATTATTTTTCTTGTATGCCCTCTTTTATTCTTTTTCTTTTCTTTCTTTTTCTTTTTCTTTTTCTTTTCTTTCTTTTTCTTTTTTATTTTATTTCTTTTTCTTTTCTTTTGTAAATCATTTGCAAAATGAAATATTATTTACAACCCAAAATACAGTAAAGGTAAAAATTTGCAGTCACCAGCTGATCATATGAAACATAGGGTTATAACACCAAGTATACAGTTTTTTTCCTTTTTGATGGATTTTGGTGTTATGGGTTGACTAATTGATGTTAGAATTTATGTCTTTCTTCAACCATTGTGTGCAATATTGTGGAAAATTTTTAGTGATAACACTCTTCAAGTTACATTTTCAAATCCTTCAATTCTAGTGTGCTCATCCTGTAAGGGGTCTTGAATACTGGAGCTGCTCCAAGCATCATATTTATGAAGAAATCAATGTCTCTTTTAGGGGGTAATCATGGTATTTCCTTAAACACATCTTCAAAATCTTTTAGGACTTCATAATATTCAATATTTGACACCCTATCTTTAGGTGTTTCTTCCATATGAGATGAAAATATTTGACACCCTTTTTTGTAACATTTCTTCAACTACAATGCTGAAATTTCTCTTATGGTTATTGCCCGGGGAATTCCCTACACTGTCCTTAGGTTCCCTCCCTCATATAAGCAAGTAAATGTCTTATTATGGAAGTCTAGATATCATGATGTTGGTCCAACCAATCCATCCCAATTAGACAGTCATAGGAACCTAAATGCAAGATGTTCAAATCCGCCCTGGTGTTCAGTCCATTCATGTCCATAACACATGACTTAATCATCTCATTAACGTTTATTTTTGCTTCGATATCCATCTGCACCAACCAAGATTTTCAATACTTTCTTTTTTGCAAATGAAAAATTTCCACCATCTTAGGATCTATATAACTATGACTAGCACCTGAATCAATTAAAATAGTAATGGTTTGGTTGTTGATCATACCTTCCACTTCAATCATATGTGATTAATACTCTGATTTCTTGTTGTCCAAGATTGCATAGATCCTTGGTACATTTATGCCCATGTCCTCCATTGTTTCATCTTGTTGTACATTGTGAACAATCCTCACTTTTTCACCTCTGTGAGGACAATCTCTATATATATGATCTCCTTTACAACCCCAACATTTAATAGGTGGTTTCCTTGGCCTTTGACCCCATGTCTCCATCATTCAGGGTTCTCTGGAAGTTGGATTTACCTGAGGATTATTTCTAAAGAATGGTGGCTTAGTCCCCTTATTCGTCTAATCCATCTTGAATTTGTTCTTATCTTACCAAGATTTTTGGAAATTTGGCCTTGGTTTTGGCTAATCATATAGCCAGTTAGCTCGCCTGATGGTCTCCTCCAATGTTTTGGGATCATCATATTGTATTTTATCACTGATGAATGATGGAAATCCACTCAAATACCTCTGAATCTTAATTGTCTCATCCTTGATGAAAGAAACATACTTCAGTAGTTATAAAAACCTTCTTTCATATTCATCTATGGTCATACTCCCAAGTTTGAGTTCAAATAACTCTTTCATTTTCTTGTCATAGTATCTCTTAGTCAAATATTTATTTTCAAAATACTTCTTGAATTCCTTCCAAGTAACAATTTTCTCTTTAATGTGTTGCACTTGCACAAGTTGATCCCACCACATGAATGCCTTTATTTTGAGTTGATATATGGAAATTCTTCCTTCTTCATGAGAAGAATAATTATTCAAATGAAAATACTTTCCCATGCCCAACAACCATGTCTCTACATCTTCATCCTTCTTGTGCTCACCATCAAATGTAGGAGGTTTGATTTTTTTCATTTCTCCTCATAGCTCATCCACCCCAAACCTCTTATGTTTCCTGATAGGGGATGGGCTTGAGTTGTTGTGTGCTCTCTTATTGAAATTCCTCATGGAGTGATGGTGATGTCTGTTAAGACTCCTTGTTCTTCCTTTCTCATCAGGAGACATGTGACTTCCTAATTTGCTTAAGCCACTCTCCTTATCCAAATTATTTTCTATGTTGTTCAATATCTTCATTAACTTCATGTTGAAGTCCTATGTCACTCCTTATCTCTCATAATCCTTTCATTATCATATTTATGTCTTTGGAAATCCTTCTACAAATTTTTAAAGGTCTACCATATTCATGTTTTCATCCCTTCTTTCTCCATGTCCATTAGAGTTTGTTCCTTCAATGCCCATATGGACATCCATCCCTCTGATCTCATCTTCCCCGTTGTAATAAACTTGTGCATATTCCATTCCTCTGCACTACACTTTGTGTTGATCCTGATTTGATCTAGTTGTTGTTAACTCTACAAAATGTGCATCCAACAGAACTTTGCAAGGCTAACTGTTTCAACAATTTCATGAAAATATGAACCATTTTGGTTCAATAATGCATAAGAATTATTTCTTTTGATTTCCTAAAAATTGAATGCCAGATCAATTTTCTAGGTGAATAATTGTATTCTATTGTCCAAGGCCTTTCCAACGCCTACTTCCATGCTCAATTCTGAGTCTTGAGCAGAAAGTTGTGGTTATTTGAAAATTGTCCATTAATTTTTCTATTCACTCTTCAACTTGGTGAAATTATGCGCTGTAATTATGCATTTTTGCACCTACTCCATTGGATTTTTAGTAGGATCTCAATTGGGTTTCTTCGTATCCATATTTTGGACAGTCTCTCCAATTTTCACCTCTTTCTTGGCTCTGGGCTGCTAGTTACAACCTGTTGAAGTTCTAGGCCAATTAGTGTTTTTGGTCTGGAATGCTACATGTACCTTCTTTGTCATCTTAAACATGTTTAACATGCCAAGAATTTTAATTCAACTCTAGGACTATTTTCTATGTTTTAATATCTTTCCATAGACTTCTCATGTGCCTCAATATGATTCCAAAGAAGAAATTTATGGCCCTTCGAAGTTAGTTGGGTCTTAAAATTTACCCTCCACTATTTTTCTTGTAACTTCCTCATAAAAGCTGTGTTTGACGAATGGTTTACACCATTATAAATATCTCTTCGGACTCTTTCATTTGAGTTTCATAAATGGAGTGTACCTTGGTATACTGTTTAGGGCCTCAAAAATTCACTACAAAAAGACGACCTTCAAACAATATAAAATGTCGCAGAAATTCACTAGTTTTTTATTGTTGTACACCATCCAAACGACTTAGTGTGCACAAATTTGAACATGTCCACCCATATTTAGCATGGGAAGCAACACCATAAGGTATCTCATGCTACACACACCTATAACCAATGTGGATCGCTTCTCTTTCGCGCCAATAAATGGTGTGCATTACTTTTGTGTCACACACCCATATCCACCGCGCACAATTTTGGTTCATGCACTAATACATGTTGTGCGCAATTTTTGTGTCACGCGCTAATATTATGTGCACATTGCACTCTACGCACTACACCATGCCAAAGTTCAGTACGCCCCCACTGCGCACCAATACTCTGTGTGCACCATTAATTAAATTTTCGTGTGATAGGATATACCCACATTGTGTGCACACCAACAAAATTCCTCTGCGCTCTGTCAATACAACGCACATTGTGTGTGCCATTATTACGCATGTGCCACTCAATCCACACCACGTAATGCTGAATTTTGTGTGCACACCCATGCACCAAAATTTTCCATGCATTACCACTCTGCACCGCGCAGAGCCAAATTTAAGTGTGCACACCCACGCGCCAATATTTTCCACACATTACCACTCTACACCGCGCAGTGCAAAATTTAAGTGTGCACACCCGCACACCAATATTTTTCGTGCATTACCACTCTGCATTGTACAGTGCCAAATTTAAGTGTGCACACCCACACGCCAATATTTTCTGCGCATTACCACTCTGCACCGCGCAATGCAAAATTTTAACATGCGTAGCCATGCACCCTTATTTTCCACACATAACAAGATTTTCACTGCGCATCATGAATTTTTAGTGCGCACACCTGCACATTCATTTTTATGCGCATCAATTCCTCGTGAATTATGCTGCAGAAATTGGGGCTTTTGCCAAAAAATTTCCCAATTTTCACCATAGACATTATGCAACTATGAAATTTGTTCAATTTCACCCCGATAACACCAATTCAACCTCTCCAACAACAAATCATTGTTGGTTTACATTCCTGGAATGAATTTTTCCCAAACTCAATTCATGAATTGAGAATTTTAATCAACTAATTTCGCTCCATCTGTCATGACTTCCCTATAAATTCAAATTCGACCAATTCCAGGTCTGAATTTGCTAGAACATATATTAAATTAATAATATCTCACTACTTGGCCAATTTTCTCAATTTTCCCATGAATTTAACAACAAAAATTAGGGCTTTTGCCCAATTCCATGCAATTGCTTCTAGTTTTTACCATGGGCACTCTGTAACTTGAAATTTGGCCACTTTGAAATCATTTCTCTGTGAAATTTCAATTTAATTCAACTTCCTCGGCCCATCCAGGCTTAGTGTTGAAAATTGGAGCTCTCATACCATATTGTAACATCCCCAACATCCAACTAGGCTATGCCACATAAAATTTTCCGAACTGTATACAAATTAAAACATATACACACAGAAACACTTGAGGAACTTCATATATAAAACTCAAAACATACAAATACATTCTGCAAATTCATATATTCATACAAAATAATAATAAAAATACACATGTAGCACACACAAGAAAAACCCATAAAAATAAATGCATAAATAATAATGCAGCATGTAATTTAACACACAATTGACACTTATCTTGGTAAAAATATCACCAACTGTGTTCATACCTTCCACAAACCTCCTAGCCTTAGACCACACTACTCATCACTCTCAACAATGGTTCACCCCTAAGTTAGGACTAAACTCCACCTGGGTAAAGGGATTTCTAACCTGGTTGATGTATCTCAAACAACAGGAAAGACTCTGTCACAGGTGCCAACTCAAACTAATAGCCTACAATCCCTCATTCCCCACATGCATGTCCCAACCCAAGAAGTGTGCCCCTTCTCTGCTTAGCAGTCCTTTTTCTGCCCCACTTCCTTTCCAGGCTTCAGAAATAGGCCGGATAGGAAGTCTCAGAGCCCTGTAGCTGCATTTTAGCACCTTCAGGAATTAATTCCCAACAATTCTCTCACCTAGAGATATTTTCTCACGGGCTTGACAACCCACCTCTTCAATCTCCCACGAGCCTAACAACCCGCTTCTTCAGTCTAGCTCCTAAGCCAATCGAGTATAGGTACGGGTATGGGTACGAGTACAGGTACAATGATAGTAAAAAAAAGCTACGAAGGGCAGTTCAATGAGTCTCTGAATGATGATGGAAATGAATGGGAAATGAAATAAGTCCAAAATATATGTATGCATGTTCCCAACTTGACACTTGTCATGTTGAGAACCACTTTGGTCCACTTGTCCCCATCCTTTGAAATTAGGATAAAATAATTGTCCATACTTTATACTTTAAGGAATATTAATATAATATTCTTTTTTTGCTTAAGCTCCCTAGC
>JASDQU010738403.1:15270-30779 GCA_032191745.1 Picea mariana | reverse complement strand
ATGGAGCTTCAACTGAGATGGGTTTCATGGGTAGAGGTAGAAGCTTCCTTTTACCTTTGAAAAATTGGCATTTGTGGCATGAGGTGACTTTCTGATGCACATCAGTGAACAATGTGGGCCAGTAAAAACCATCTCTGACAATCTTGTTAGTTGTGGTTTTCCAACTTATATGCCCACCACAGTGCCCTGCATGGAAATCCTGCAATACCCTGTCAGCATTGTCCTTCAATAGGCAATTAAGTAAGATACCTCTAGGATCTTTTTAATAAAGGTTTCCATCTAGAATACAAAATTTCAACGCTTTCAATTTAATAAATATGGATTTGGTCTTGGTTAGACTAGGAGGAGCTTGTAAGATATGAAGTACAAAAATGAGGTCTGCATACCAAGGAGAGTTTAAGAATACCTCTTTTACATTTGGAGTCGCCTGCTCTTCCTACTCGTCAACTGCAACCAAAACATTAATGTCTAAAGCATGAAAATTGGATTCAACCATTAGTTTGGCCAAACCCTGACCTTTGATTAGTTTAGTGGGTTTTATTTCTATACCATATCCCAGAATAACAACAAATCACTTTCCTCTCCTACCATTTGGATTAACCTGAGTTAGGATATTCTTTACCACAGCATTCGAAACATAGATAATTGTGTGAGAATGGAGAATATAGACTCTGAAATCATTTATGGCCTTTACCAGGGTGAAATCTTGTTTCTCCATTATATTGTAGTTCAACGCATCATCTCTCAAAGATTTACTAAAAAAGGCTATGGGTTTCCCGTACCCTTCATTTTTTTCTGCAATAGTACTGCTGCGATGGTATGTTCAGATGCAAAAGAGAACAAAAAGAAATCTTTGGTGCAATCTGGATTGATGAAAATCGAGGCTTGTGTGAGTGCATGCTTTACTTTCTCAAATGACTATTTAGACTCGGTGTTCCATCTTAGTTTGGTGTCTTTTTTTATCATATTTGTGATGTTCCCTAGAATTTCTACCAATTTGGGTATGAATTTCTTAGGAAATTTATTTTACCAATGAATGATTGCAACTCTTTAATGTTCCTAGGGTGTTCCACTTTCTAGATGGATTTTCTGTTGGGATCTATTTTGATTCCATATTTAGAGATTGTGTGCTCCAACATATTTCCTTCCTCTAAACAGAAAAGGGTTTTCTTGGGATTCAATGAAATCCCAAATTTTATGCACTTCTCAAACACTCGTCTGAGATGTTGTAAATGTTCATCGTTAGATTTAGAGTAGATAGTCACATCATCCATATATATGACTATAAACCTACCAAGCTCGTCGACAAAATCAATATTCATTTCTCTTTGGAAAGTGGTACCAGCTTTCATCAAACCAAAGGGCATTTTCACATACATGAAATTTCCCCAAGGTGTGGTGAAGGTTGTTTTCTCCTGGTCATTGGGGTGGACAAGGACTTGGTTGTAACCTGAGAAACCGTCTAGTAAGGAGATCCTACTGTCCCCAACTACCTTTTGTAGTATGTGGTCCATTTTAGGAAAAGGGTAATTGTCTTTGAGGGAAACCTTGTTCAAGTTTTTGAAATCAATGCAAAGCCTGATTTTTCCAGTCTTCTTTCTGGTAGGAACCAAATTAGAAACCCATTTGGAAAATCTCAAGGGGACTATAATTTCCGCATCATACATCTTTTTAATTTCCTTTTATATTAGGGGGAGTAACTTGGGATTGATTCTCCTAAGTTTCTTCCTAAAAGTTTTGTGTTTTTGTTTTATTGGAATTCTATGTTGTATGATACTTGTGTCATAAGATTTTAAATCCTCATAACCCCAAGCAAACACATCAACATATTCCTTAAAAAGTTCAATGTATTTGCGTTTTTTCTCAGGGGGTAAAGATTTGGAAAGTTTTATCATCTTGGGTTTTTCCGATGTTCCTATGTTACACTCTTCGGCCTCTTGACCACTAGCTTCAATCTTAGGCTTTTTTCTACATTGTTAAAATCAAACAGGTCTTATAACGGGACCAAACCTCTAGGTAAAACATTGTTTTTCAAATGCAAAACATCATAGTCTTCATCATTTTTATTCATTTCATCTAAATCTACTTTATTTACACTATCATTTTCAAAAACTGATTTATTTAAATTGTCATCATCATTCTCCAAATCTATATTTGTACATTCGAAATCATTCTTACACTGCAGGAAGTCCTCAATTTGATCATGATTACCAAATACCTGCCAGTACCTGATGTTATCCGAGACAGTTGGTCTGCACTTCACCTCTACTATGTATTTGCGAGTGGGATGGAAAGGTATTTTGCATGTAGTTGTTGACGTAGCCAATCCATATGCCAGTATGTTCTAGCCTCTGGGCATTACCTGCAAGTCGATTTCAGTGAAATATTCTAAAAAATATAAAACAACATTTCTATAGGCTCTGAGTCTAGGATTCTTAGTTGAATATTCATCTTTAACTTGTTTAATGACCATTTCAGGATCACCTCTTACCATAATATTCTTGGCACCAACCTTCTTCAGTAGTTTCAGGCCGAGCATCAAAGCTTCATACTCAACTATGTTGTTAGTGCATTGGAAATTCAATTTGTAAGAGTGGCTCTCTGAATACCTTGATTTGTGATTATGCAACCAAACTCCAGCTCTAGCTCCCTCTTTGCTCACAGCTCCATCAAAATCCATAATCCATAAATCTATTGGCAGTTCCTCACTTTCTACTGTTGCAATGTTTCTTACCTCAATGATTGCTTTATCTTCTTGCAGGGCAGGTGCATCATCTCGCAATTGAGAAATTTGATTATCCAGGTCACCATCATGGTACAATATGAATGAATCTAGATTATAGTGTGCAAAGTATAATGGGTAGTTATGTGGTTTTTCCTGACTGTGACCATATACTTCATCAGAGTCTCTCTGTACAGTATTCTTTGTTGTCCAAATACTGGGACGGTAGCATAAGACATATCTAATTGAAAAGTTCCTTTCATCTTAGCTCTCCAAGATCTAGATAATAACATACCATATTTCGGGGGAATGTCTGCAACCACGATATCCATCACCATAATTTTTGCTAGGATTGAGCTAGGGTGATACATAAATATTTAATTAGCCCTATACATCTAACCTTGCTAGAGTCAAAAGAATGCAAATCCTTGTAGGGTGTAGTGACATCAAGCCCCAACTTCTCCATCACATATTTGGGTATCAGGTTGTGAGAGGCACTGGAGTCAAGCATAGCATTGTGTAAGATTTTTTCATGGATATTCAGACTAATATAGAAAGGGGGAACAACACCGTTATCAGTTTGTCCATCTACTTCAGGATCGAACAATGGCTTGGGTTGATCATTAGTAAGATTTACACTGTCTGAGTGTGTTCCTGATCCAATATTCAATGATTTTGTACCTATCTCTAGTTCAATGGTTAATTCTTTAATCACCTACGATCTATAAGCGTTTTTTCTCATCAGTTCAAACATGGGAATAGGAATTTTCAATTTGGCTAGTTCCCCTTCCAGGATGAAAGTAGTGGAAGTCTTGCTTTGGCTCTGCACTTCTGGCTTTTCTATCATAGTTCTTTGGGAAGAAGTATTTTTATGACTAGTAGATGTGACCTCGGTTTGATTTGATCTTTGCGAAATTTCAGGATTTCTTTTCGCAGAAGATTCGGCATTTTTCTTCTCAGGGGATTTCTTGAGAGAAGTATCTGAGGTTTTCTTGGCCTCAATCATTTTCTTTGTTTTAGTAGCCTTCTTTGTAGGATTTTCGTTAGTCTTATTACTTCTTAAGTTGTACTGTATGTGCACCTCTATTATAGAATTCTCAAAGGCATGTTGTTCTGTTTCCTTTTCCTCCTCATTCACCTTTGTTTGTGAGAGGAGAAAAAGCTCATGTTCTTCTTGAGTAAGAAAAATGGAGTCATCATCGTGAACACCCATGAGGTTTATGTGAGTATCATCCAAATCATCGTTTACCTCCTTCCCATCATCAACTTAATTCTCCTGAAGAGGTGATATAATCTGTTGATCAGACCCCCTTTTCTCTCTTTGCTCTCTTGAATCTCTCTGATCTCTATGTCTGATCTGGGGAGGGTTCCTTCTAAAGTTTGGATTTATGATCTGAGGAGCAGATTGGTTTTCTCTGGGTGGATTCTTGTCAGCGATGGCTAATATTTCCATCATTCTCTCCATACTTCTAAATTTGGAATCTATTTTATCATCTGAAGAAGACGTGGAAGGCTCTTCTTTGATTGTAACCCTTCTCTTTGTTCTTTGTCTGGCTCTTCTGGCTAGTAGATTTGATTCTACGCTTACTACACTTTTCTGCATGTCTTCTAGAGTGACAGAATTCCTTTCCCTTAGTTGATATGACATATTAGCATAAAATCCATTAGGGAACTTGATTAAAGCCAAACCTTGTGGGGGTTTAATATCAACTAGAATTACATTATAAAGATTGTTGAAACGAATGTTGTAATCCTGCACTATTTCCCCTTGATTTCATTTGTTATTCTCATATTCTGATAAAATCTAGAGAGGATTTTTATTTACCTCCCATCTGTCAAGGAAACTTTGCTGGAAAGAGGCAATGCCAACTATGGTAGCAGGGCATAGTGCTTTGAACCATTTTTGGAATTCTCATGTCAAACTATGTGCAAAAAGTCTCATCTGGACGTCTTCCTCATCAACTTCCTGCAAATCAAAATAATCATTCATCTTATCAATATGTTGTTGTGCATTCAGAGGACTGGTACCATCAAATTGAGGAAGTCTGGTTTGATAATCCTGAGGCATGGCATGTAAAGGAGCGGCCAACACCAAGGGATCATATCCTGCTGCCATGATTGGTGGAGTAGGCTGAACAACAACTTGTATGATTGGAGGGGAAGTGACAGAAGAAGTAGTAGAGGTAGGACTAGGGGATGTAGAGTGAATTATTTGATTTTTGATGGAGGCTGCCACAATAGTCAGGGAAGAAAGTTCTACAGACTATTGAAAGTGAGCTTGGTACAAAGCCTGATCGAGATTTGCTACTATCTTGTCTAACTTGTCGAACTCTTGAAGGAAGCGTTGATCAAATTTTGTTCTTGGAGAAAGTATTTCAGGGGTTCTAGGTTGCAGGATGGTTTGATCTAGGATTTTCTCACTTACAAAGCTGTCGGATTTGGTTCTAAAAGGGATTTTTTCAAAGGATATGTCAAACTCAATATCCTGAATAGAAACTAGCTTCTCTGGGAGAGAATTGGACCTATGAAGAAAACTGTGACTCCTGGAACCTTCTACAGTGTTTTTCTTTCTGAGTAACTTTTCGGGATTGTCTACTACTGTCATAGGTTGTGGATCGGGGTGAGACCTAGTGTAAACTTTTTTAGGAGCCAGAATTTTTAATTTTTAAGAAATCTAAACTAATATATAAAAACTTTAACACCCTCTGAACATTATCTCTTTATAAGTTAGATTTTATGATTCATTCAGAAATAAAGTTTTGTTTATCTAGGGAAAAGAAATCGTAGGATGAAAGTTTGTTTAGTTCCCCATTACGGTTGCCACTATGTTAATGCTCTATAAATTCCTAGAGGTTGTCGGGAGGTAGAAGAAATTTATCAAAGGTAACTTTATCCAACCACTTCGAAACTGGGGTCTATCCCTTCCAGTTTCGGAGAGGGATCTCTTTGTAAGATTTAGATATGTTTCAAGTTTCAGATATTAGGCTAGTTAAATAAATAGGAATGTGTTGTTTTGTTTTCTAAAATGGATGAAATATTGCTTACGCATCCATTGGGCTATGGGGTCTGTGTTAATGTTTGAGATATGAGAACATATTTTATAAGGTTTCTTCATAGGGCAGGATAATTCCAATGCTGGACCCTTGAGAATTTAAAATGATGGATAACAGAAATAGATGAGAAAATCAATTATAATAAAGAAGCATTCAAGAATTTATTTATCAAAATATCAGAAGCATTCTCCCCTTCTCCGTATCAAAAGAAAATAATAATCTGTGTTGGGCTGTGGATGTTTATTTCCAAAACTGGGCATAGTTACTATTTGTCAGCATCTCATTTTTCTTCTTAATCAGGTTGTATTTCTCAAAGAGGTTCAGTCCTGCAGGCTCCTGTGTAGCTCTGGTTATTAATGATGTATCACCTTGCTTCTTTGACGAGGAGGAGGACATCGTCTATTGGCTTCCTGAAGAAAATGGAGAATTCTTGCCTTCCATGACTGTAGTAGACTAAGTCTCTTCTCCACCAGACCTGTCAGGTGTATGACTGGTCTTGGGCCTTTTTATATAAACCTGGTAGTCAACTATCGATACTTCAGTGATCGAGGGAGATACCTCTTTCTTGGGTCTTTTCTCTACTGGCGCCTGAGGAGTATTAATCGGTGAAATACTGGCAAAAGGGGGGTGTTGATCGGTATCTATCAGAGTGTTCTCCTCCCACTCGGTCTAGTTCATGAACTTTTTGATTTATGATTTGGGAACATGATCATATGGAGAATTTTTATCCCTTAGTCTGGTTTCTGCAATGACACCAGATGGATCATAGTTCCATGGGAAAATTTTCTTGAACTTCATCTCCAGTAACAACATGTTTGCTTCTTCTCCTACCACTCTGCTATTGCAAATGAAAGATCCTATCTGCCCCTTGATCCTCAATTGTTGTTTCTTTTTTAACGACATGAAGTGAATATTCTCTGAGTTTATCATCTGTCAGATATATTCCAGAGAGAATATCCTGACAGGTGGGAACTTGGGGAGCTTATATGGTGGAAGCTCACAACCATAGACTCTGATCTCTGTGTGATCCTAGTAGAGGTACCATTCACCAGTTTTGGCAAGGTACGACAGGTGCAGGAGCTTAAGAATCTCTTCATTGATCCTAGGTTCCTTCCATCCACTCAACATGCTTACCACTGGGTGGTAAAATTGATCAATGAACTGTTTAAAACTGAACTCTGATGAGTTCTTTCTCAGTAAAGATGTCCAGGAGGTGATAGCTTGCGGATGGTCGTCCTGGTCCAGTTTTTGCATGGAAAACGGGAACTTCTCTGCTTGAAATAAAAGGAACATGTAAGCTAATATGGAAGAATATTGGAACATGCCTTTTGTAGGAAACTTGAAAAGTTTCTCGTGAATATTATCGACCAAAAGATGACTGAAATTAAACTAGATGGTGGCCTTCTCTTCGGTGGAGAAAATGGACAAAAAACCCAGGATGGGTTCGTCCACGTATTCATCTGAATAATACCCGAGCAAACAAAACAGGGATGAAATGACTTAATTACCTTTTGTTGAGAACATGGAGGACTGATAAGGGGGATTTTTCTTGGGGAATTGAGCACTCTCAGGGAGGAAAAGTTCAAAAATTTGCACTCTCTGGGGAAAAGATAATTTCTGGTACATTTCGGTTAAGATTTCGATGGTGAGAGGGGAAAGGGATTCTGATCTAGGAATTTTTATCATCTGGTCAATGGTTTCAGCTGTAATGGTGAACAGGGTCTCTCTAGATGATGAGAAAATAGCTCTTTGATTGGGAAGATAGTGTGCCTAGCACTTGAGGGTGAACTCAGGGAAATGATGAATTTGGGGGAAAAGATACAGTGGATGATTGGACTCCCAGAGTCCAATCTCATCACTCTGGTCTAGGAAAGTGTCTCTGAACCATGAGAATAATTTAGCAAAATAAAATTCACATTTATGCTCTGAAATCAGGTAATCTTTGTTGGCCAAAGGGATCTAATTGAGATCGACAGGGCATGGGAGAAACGGATTTTCGTCAATCTTTGAATGTTTGGACTTTGGTGTCATCCCTTCAACTGAAACCTGCAAAAGTATAAAAAAGAATGACATTGACTGTGATGTCCAGAGGTTAATGGCGGTTGAAGGTGAAAGGGTGAAGAGGAAAATGATTTCATCGTTGTCTGAATCATGAATGGTGAAGAAAAGGTGAAAAATGGGATTATCTAGGCGAATGGGTATTCGTTGGGGCGTGGGGGACAATTCAACAGGCTTAACGAATAGGTTTGGCCGCATTGATTAGCCAACGGATATCTCGGGGATGAGGTGGAGGGTAGCAGATTGGTGATGGGTTGCGTGAGGATTACGTGGAGGATAGGGATTGGGCTATAAGAATATGAGATGTGATGAGTGATGGGTGAGTGGGGAAAAAGTTACGTTGACAGAGTAATGGCACACAACTTGCGAACGGTGGTAGTGGAGTGTGATGTCATGTGTCGGAGGTGGTATGGAAAATTTGGTATGGCAGTTTATCGGAGGGGGGTGTAGGCGATAACCGGTTTGGAGCTGGGGGGGTCTGAGTTAACACAATTGTGCCACGTTAGGATGAGGCCCACCAAGTAATACCACCATATCGGACCCCCCCCCGGTTAAAGGTAGAATGGTCGGGGGGGTCGGGTATTACCTGTCGACCATAGATCTGAGCATTGTTTGCTTAGTCGTTGATCTCAGCACACCCTTTAATCATGGAGCGCACATCACATTTCAATTGGGAAACTTAGTATAATGCAATTTTGTGGGTTTTTTGCGCTGCTTCTTTTCATTTTTCCACCAAGGGGTTAGAACACATCCTTCTAACATCAAAACAAAGAACCTCATCCAACTTTATGTTTGTTTTATTGAAAGGAAAAGCAATTAACCTATGTCCTAATCTATTTATCTAACACATTTAACCCATATTAGATTGTTGGGCTAAAAATTACTCTACCCTGGAGCTATTTCATCAAGTTTAAACAATTTGATCAAATTTATTCACTAACTAACCTATCTACTTGGCTAAGATTAAACAATTTAGCCAAGATTTATTCACTAATCCTATCAACATAAATTCAAAAAGACTTGACCATGGTTAGACTGTATGGATCAAGCCATTCTTATTGCATGGGGCCTTATTATTTTTCTTGTATGACCTCTTTTATTCTTTTTCTTTTCTTTCTTTTTCTTTTTCTTTTCTTTATTTTTCTTTTTTCTTTTCTTTCTTTTTCTTTTATTTTGTAAATCATTTGCAAAATGAAATATTATTTACAACCCAAAATACAGTAAAGGTAAAAATTTGCAATCACCAACTGATCATATGAAACATAGGGTTATACAGCCTGCGTGGGCCTAATGGTTAAGAACATGTGTTTTCTCTTAAGAGGTCACAGGTTCAAATCCAAAGGGGGGTAGGGTATGTATACCTTCGTAGACTTTACCAGTCAAATCATTGGGCGGAGAGGGGTCCCTTGTCCCACAAACAAGGGGGTATCATACACCAATTTGATGTGTTGGCTTGGCTGTGACCTTAAAAATAAATTATTATTATTATTATTATAACACCAAGTATACAGTTTTTTTCCTTTTTGATGGATTTTGGTGTTATGGGTTGACTAATTGATGCTATAATTTATGTCTTTCTTCAACCATTGTGTGCAATATTGTGGACAATTTTTAGTGATAACACTCTTCAAATTACATTTTCAAATCCTTCAATTCTAGTGTGCTCATCCTGTAAGGGGTCTTGAATACTGGAGCTACTCCAAGCATCATATTTATGGAGAAATCAATGTCTCTTTTAGGGGGTAATCATGGTATTTCCTTAAACACATCTTCAAAATCTTTTAGGACTTCATAATCTTCAATATTTGACACCCTATCTTTAGGTGTTTCTTCCATATGAGATGAAAATATTTGACACCCTTTTCTGTAACATTTCTTCAACTGCAATGCTGAAATTTCTCTTATGGTTATTGCCTGGGGAATTCCCTACACTGTCCTTAGGTTCCCTCCCTCATACAAGCAAGTAAATGTCTTGTTATGGCAGTCTAGATAGCATGATGTTGGTCCAACCAATCCATCCCAATTAGACAGTCATAGGAACCTAACTGCAAGATGTTCAAATCCACCCTGGTGTTCAGTCCATTCATGTCCATAACACGTGACTTAATCATCTCATTAACGTTTCTTTTGGCTTCAGTATCCATCTGCACCAACCAAGATTTTCAATGCTTTCTTTTTGGCAAATGAAAAATTTCCACCATCTTAGGATCTATATAACTATGACTAGCACCTGAATCAATTAAAATAGTAATGGTTTGGTTGTTGATCATACCTTCCACTTCAATCATATGTGATTGATACTCTGCTTTCTTGTTGTCCAAGATTGCATAGATCCTTGGTACATTTATGCCCATGTCCTCCATTTTTTCAGCTTGTTGTACATTGTGAATAGTCCTGACTTTTTCACCTCTGTGAGGACAATCTCTATATATATGATCTCCTTTACAACCCCAACATTTAATAGGCGGTTTCCTTGGCCTTTGACCCCATGTCTCCATCATTCGGGGTTCTCTGGAAGTTGGATTTCCCTGAGGATTATTTCTAAAGAATGGTGGCTTAGTCCCCTTATTCCTCTAATACATCTTGAATTTGTTCTTATCTTACCAAGATTTTTGGAAATTTGGCCTTGGTTTTGGCTAATCATATAGGCAATTAGCTCACCTGATGGTCTCCTCCAATGTTTTGGGATCATCATATTGTATTTTATCACTGATGAATGATGGAAATCCACTCAAAGACCTCTGAATCTTAATTATCTCATCCTTGATGAAAGAAACATACTTCAATAGTTCTAAAAACCTTCTTTCATATTCATCTATGGTCATACTCCCAAGTTTGAGTTCAAAGAACTCTTTCATTTTCTTGTCATAGTATCTCTTAGTCAAATATTTCTTTTCAAAATACTTCTTGAATTCCTTCCAAGTAACATTTTTCTCTTTAATGTGTTGCACTTGCACAACTTGATCCCACCACATGGATGCTTTTATTTTGAGTTGATATATGGAAATTATTCCTTCTTCATGAAAAGAATAATTATATAAATGAAAATACTTTCCTATGCCCAACAACCATGTCTATGCATTTTCATCCTTCTTGTGCTCGCCATCAAATGTAGGAGGTTTGATTTTTTTCATTTCTCCTCATAGCTCATCCACCCCAGACCTCTTATGTTTCCTGATAGGGGATGGGCTTGAGTTGTTGTGTGTTCTCTTACTGAAATTTTTCATGGAGTGATGGTGATGTCTGTTAAGACTCCTTGTTCTTCCTTTCTCATCAGGAGACATGTGACTTCCTAATTTGCTTAAGCCACTCTCCTTATCCAAATTATTTTCTATGTTGTTCAATCTCTTCTTTAACTTCATGTTGAAGTCCTCATGTCACTCCTTATCTCTCATAAACCTTTCATTATCATATTTATGTCTTTGGAAATCCTTTTGCAAATTTTTAAAGGTCTCTGCCATATTCATGTTTTCATCCCTTCTTTCTCCATGTCCATTAGAGTTTGTTCCTTCAATGCCCATATGGACATCCATCCCTCTGATCTCATCTTCCCCGTTGTAATAACCTTGTGCATATTCCATTCCTCTGCACTTTGTGTTGATCCTGATCTGATCTAGTTGTTGTTAACTCTACAAAATGTGCATCCAACAGAACTTTGCCAGGCTAACTGTTTCAACAATTTCATGAAAATATGAACCATTCTGGTTCGATAATGCATCAGAATTATTTCTTCTGATTTCCTAAAAATTGAATGCCAAATCAATTTTCTAGGTGAATAATTGTATTCTATTGTCCAAGGCCTTTCCAACGCCTACTTCCATGCTCAATTCTGAGTCTTGAGCAAAAAGTTGTGGTTATTTGAAAATTGTCCATTAAGTTTTCTGTTCACTCTTCAACTTGGTGAAATTATGCGCTGTAATTATGAATTTTTGCACCTACTCCATTGGATTTTTAGTAGGATCTCAATTGGGTTTCTTTGTATACATATTTTGGATAGTCTCTCCAATTTTCACCTCTTTCTTGGCTTTGGGCTGCTAGTTACAACCTGTTGAAGTTCTAGGCCAATTAGTGTTTTTGGTCTGGAATGCTACATGTACCTTCTTTGTCATCTTAAACATGTTTAACATGCCAAGAATTTTAATTCAACTCTAGGACTATTTTCTATGGTTTAATATCTTTCCATAGACTTCTCATGTGCCTCAATATGATTCCAAAGCAGAAATTTATGGCCCTTCGAAGTTAGTTGGGTCTTAAAATTTACCCTCCACTATTTTTCTTGTAACTTCCTCATAAAAGCTTTGTTTGACGAACGGTTTACACCATTATAAATATCTCTTCAGACTCTTTCATTTGAGTTTCATATACAGAGTGTACCTTGGTATACTGTTTAGGGCCTAAAAAATTCACTACAAAAAGATGACCTTCAAACAGTATAAAATGTCACAGAAATTCACTAGTTTTTTATTGTTGTACACCATCCAAACGACTTCGTGTGCACAAATTTGAACATTTAAACCCATATTTAGCATGGGAAGCAACACCATAAGGTATCTCATGCTACACACACCTATAACCAATGTGGATCGCTTCTCTTTCGTGCCAATAAATGGTGCGCATTACTTTTGTGTCGCGCACCCATATCCACCGCGCACAATTTTGGTTCATGCACTAATACATGATGTGCGCAATTTTTGTGTCACATGCTAATATTATGTGTACATTGCACTCTACACACTACACCATGCCAAAGTTTAGTACACCCCCACTGCGCACCAATACTCTACGTGCACCATTAATTAAATTTTCGCGTGATAGCATATACCCACATTGTGTGCGCACCAACAAAATTCCTCTGCGCTCTCTCAATACAACACACACCGTGCGTGCCAGTATTATGCATGTGCCAATCAATCCACACCGCGCAATGGTGAATTTTGTGTGCACACCCATGCACCAAAATTTTCCACGCATTACTACTCTGCACTGCGCAGAGCCAAATTTAAGTGTGCACACCCACGTGCCAATATTTTCCGCGCATTACCACTTTGCACCGCGCAGCGCAAAATTTAAGTGTGCACACCCGCACACCAATATTTTTCGTGCATTACCACTCTACATCGTACAGTGCCAAATTTAAGTGTGCACACTACGCATTACCACTCTGCACCGCGCAATGCCAAATTTTAACACGCGTAGCCACACACCCTTATTTTCCACACATAACAAGATTTTCACTGCGCATCATGAATTTTTAGTGCGCACACCTGCACACATTCATTTTTATGCACATCTATTCCTCATGAATTATGCTGCAGAAATTGGGGCTTTTGCTAAAAAAATTCCCAATTTTCACCATAGACATTATGAAACTATGAAATTTGTTCAATTTCACCCAGATAACACCAATTCAACCTCTCCAACAACAAATCATTGTTGGTTTACATTACTGGAATGAATTTTTCCCAAACTCAATTCACGAATTGAGAATATTAATCAACTAATTTCGCTCCATCTGTCATGACTTCCCTATAACTTCAAATTCGACCAATTTCAGGTCTAAATTTTCTATAACATATATTAAATTAATAATATCTCACTACTTGGCCAATTTTCTCAATTTTCCCATGAATTTAACAACAAAAATTAGGGCTTTTGCCCAATTCTATGCAATTGCTTCTAATTTTTACCATGGACACTCTGTAACTTGAAATTTGGCCACTTCGAAATCAATTCTCTGTGAAATTTCAATTCAATTCAACTTCCTCGGCCCATCCAGGCTTAGTGTTGAAAACTGGAGCTCTCATACCATATTGTAACATCCCCAGCATCCAACTAGGCTATGGCACATAAAATTTTCCGAACTGTATACAAATTAAAACATATACACACAGAAACACTTGAGGAACTTTATATATAAAACTCAAAATAGACAAATACATTCTGCAAATTCACAGATTCATATAGAATAATAATAAAAATACACATGTAGCACACACAAGAAAAACCCATAAAAATAAATGCATAAATAATAATGCAGCATGTAATTTAACACACAATTGACACTTATCTTGGTAAAAATATCACCAACTATGTTCATACCTTCCACAAACCTCCCAGCCTTAGACCACACTGCTCATCACTCTCAGCAATGGTTCACCCCTAAGCTAGGACTAAACTCCACCTGGGTAAAGGGATTTCTAACCAGGTTGATGTATCTCAAACAACAGGAAAGACTTTGTCACAGGTGCCAACTCAAACTAACAGCCTACAAACCCTCATTCCCCACATGCATGTCCCAACCCAAGAAGTGTGCCCCTTCTCTTCTCAGTAGTCCTTTGTCTACCCCACTTCCTTTCTAGGCTTCAGAAATAGGCTGGATAGGAAGTCTCAGAGCCCTGTAGCTGCATTTTAGCACCTTCAGGAATCAATTCCCAACAATTCTCTCACCTAGAGAGATTTTCTCACGGGCTTGACAACCCACCTCTTCAATCTCCCACGAGCCTAACAACCCACTTCTTCAGTCTAGATCCTAAGCCAACCAGGTATAGGTACAGGTATGGGTACGAGTACAGGTACAGTGATAGTAACAAAAATCTACAAAGGGCAGTTGAATGAGTCTCTGAATGATGATGGAAATGAATGGGAAAATGAAATAAGTCCAAAATATATGTATGCATGTTCCCAACTTGACACTTGTCATGTTGAGAACCACTTTGGTCCACTTGTCCCCATCCTTTGAACTTAGGATAAAATAATTGTCTATACTTTATACTTTAAGGAATATTAATATAATATTCTTTTTTTGCTTAAGCTCCCTAGCTTAGCCCCTTATCCTTAACTTTTAGCACCATTTCCTTAACTTGTGGAGTTTAGTCCCCCATACTCTTTTATCGTGGTCAGTCTACATGCAGTGATATATTATACTAATGATAATATGTATACAAAAATAGGCTCACTGGCCTTTAGCATCTAGGATCTCTCTCCTAATTCAACACATAATCCTCATAGCTTATAATAACTGGCTCACCAGCTTAGAAAACACAACATATACACAAAGGCTCCCTGGCCTCAAAATCGTGCACACTTAATTTTTCTGCACACAGTGTCCTGGAATGTGCACACTTCATCATTTTAGTGCACATTACATGTGTGCACTATACCATGAAAGGTGCATGAAAAATGATATCAAACAGCTCACCAGCTTAAGTACATTTGCATTTACATTTACAATTGGGATTCAACCTAGGGGTATTACAGTGTATGTGTTACAATCTAACATAACAACCTATGTTCCTAGCAGTAGTGTCAAAGAGATTTTGGTCCAGCCAGACAGTGAAGGGAAAAGAGGGAAATGGATTGTCAAATTGTTGGAGTATGACCTACACATAAATCCCACCAAGATGATAAAGGGACAAGGACTTGCCAAGTTGTTATCATAATCAAAATGTAAGGCGTTGGAATTGCATCAAATCTTCACCCTATCGGATGCATCCATGACACAGTCTCAACAAGATAGCATGCAGGTATTTGAAAACTACTCTTATTCACCTTGGTACCAAGATGTTATTTACTTTCTGCAGCATCTAGAAGGCCCACCTGATTTGAAGAAGACGAGGGCCAGGTCTCTCAAATTAAAAGCTATAAAATTATGCATTTTAAATTAGAACCTGTATTGG
>JASDQU010738402.1:226683-259047 GCA_032191745.1 Picea mariana | reverse complement strand
TTTTGAGAAGAAATACTTGACTAAGAGGTATTATGACAAGAAAATGAAAGAGTTATTTGAACTCAAACTTGGAAGTATGACCATAGATGAATATGAAAGAAGATTCCTAGAACTGTTGAAGTACATCTCCTTCATCAAGGATGAGACAGTTAAAATTCAAAGGTATTTGAGTGGACTACCAACATTCATCAGTGACAAAGTACAATATGATGATCCCAAGACATTGGAAGAGACTGTAAGGCGAGCTAAATGTCTATATGATCAACAAAAAGCAAGGCCAACTTTCCAAAAAGATTGGGAAGACAAAAAGAAGTTCAAGGTGGATCAGAGGAAGAAAGGATTTAAACCATCATTCTCCAGAAATAGTCTATAGTGACCACCAAATTCTAAAGAGCCCAAAACGATAGAGGCAGAAGGCCAAAGGCCAAGGAAACCACCTATTCAATGTTGGGGTTGTAAAGGAGATCATAGATTCATACATTGTCCTCACAGAGGTGAAAAATGAAGGACTGTTTATAATGTACAACAAGCTGAAATAGTGGAGGACATGGGAAAAAGTGTGCCAAGGATCTATGCAGCCATGGATAACAAGCAAGCGAAATATCAGTCACACATGATTGAAGTGGAAGTTATGATTAACAACCAAACCATTGCTATTTTAATTGATTCAAGAGCTAGTCATAGTTATATAGATCCTAAGATGGTAGAAAGTTTGCAATTGCCAAGAAGCAGGCATGGAAAATCTTGGTTGGTACAATTGGCTACAGGAACCAAAAGAAAGGTTAATGAGATGGTTAAGTCATGTCTCATGGACATGAACGGACTGAACACCAAGGAATATTTGAATATCTTACCCTTATGTTCCTATGACTATTTAATTGGGATGGATTGGTTGGACCCTTATCATGCTCTATTGGATTGTCATAACAAAGCATTCACTTGATTGGATGAAGAGGGGAACCAAAGGAAAGTGCAGGGAATTCCCAGGGCAGTAACCGTTAGAGAAATTTCATCATTGCAGTTGAAGAAATGTTATAGAAGAGGATGTCAAATATTTGCAGCTCATATGGAGGAGACACCTGAAGACAAGGTGCCAAATTCAGAGAATTATGCAGTCCTGAAAGAGTTTGAAGATGTATTCAAGTAAGTACCAGGACTACCCCCAAGGAGAGACCTCGATTTTTCTATAAATCTGACACCAAGAGAAGCTCCATGTCAAAGACTCCTTACAGAACGAGTACACCATAATTAAAGAAGTTGCAAATGCAGCTTGAAGAACTTCTGAAGAAGGGGTATATACGCCCAAGTGTATCACCTTGGAGTGCCCCATTATTGTTTGTGAAAAATAAAGATGGAATGTTAAGATTGTGCATTGATTTCAAACAGTTGAATAAAGTGACTGTAAAGAATGAGTATCCTCTGCCAAGGATTGATGATCTTTTTGATCAATTGAAGGATGCAAAGATCTTTTCAAAGATAGATCTCAGATCAGGATACCATCAGGTAAGAATTAAGGAGGAGGATATCAACAAGACCACCTTTAGGACAAGGTATGGTCATTATGAGTTCACAGTGGTGCCATTTGGGTTGTCAAATGCACCAGTTGTTTTCATGTGATTAATGAATGGTGTTTTCCGAGAATATTTAGACAAGTTTGTCATTGTCTTTTTGGATGACATTCTTATATACACTAAGATAGAAGAAGATCATGAACATCATTTGAGGATGGTGTTGCAAGTATTAAGGGAGCATCAGTTGTATGCCAAATCGAGCAAGTGCTCATTTTATCATAAACAAATTCATTATTTGGGGCATATCATCTCAAAAGATGGGATAGCAGTGGACCCCGAGAAGATTGAAGCCATTAGAGAATGGTCAGCACCAAAGAATGTGATAGAGTTCAGATCATTCACGGTCCTTGCAGATTACTACAGGAGATTCATTGGAGGATTCTCGAAGATAGCACACCCAATCACTTCCTTGCAAAGAAAAGGTATGAAGTTTCAGTGGACGTCGGACTGTGAAATGAGTTTCCAACATTTGAAACAATTATTGACAAGTGCTCCAATACTAAGGATTGCAGACCCAAATGAAGATTTCATTGTATGCATAGATGCATGTAATGAAGGACTTGGTGGAGTCCTCAACCAAAATGGATTTGTGATATGTTATGAATCAAGGAAGTTGAAGGAGCATGAAAGAAACTATGCCACTCATGATTTGGAGTTGGTAGCCATCGTGCATGCCTCGAGGAAATGGAGACACTACCTCATGGGAAAAAGGTTTGAGTTAAGAATAGACCACAATGGTTTGAAATATTTATTTGATCAGCCAAATCTAAATTCTAGACAAAGCAGATGGTTAGAATTTCTAAGCGAATATGACTTTGATATAAAGCATATCAAAGGGAAAGAAAATAAAGTGGCAGATGCACTCAGTAGGAGGGTGCATGAGCTTCATGCTACAACCATCAACATGTATCGGACTGATGTTAAAATAAAAATTTCGGAGGCTACAAATACAGACCTACAATACAAAGAATTGATAGCAAATCTACAGCAAGGTAAGACACCATAGAAGATGGATATTTATAAGTTGGAAGTAGATGGAATACTGCTGCACAAGAACATAATTTTTGTACCAAATGTCCGGGACTTGAAACATATAATTTTTCATGAGATGCAAAATGCTCCTTATTCAGGGCACCCTGGATATCATAAAACCATATACACGGTCAAGAGCCAATACTTTTGGCCATGTATGAAGAGAGAAATTGCAGAATACATCGCTAGGTGTATGGAATTCCAGAAACTTAAAACAAAGCATAGGCACCCAACAAGATTGTTGCAACCTTTGCCCATTCCTGAATGGAAATGAGAAGTGGTGACAATGTATTTTATTACGGGATTGCCCAGAACATGCAAGCTACATGATTCGATTATGGTAGTGGTGGACAAGCTTACAAAACCTGCCCATTTTATTCCACTAAAAACTACTCACAAAGTAGCAGATGTTGCTGATATTTTCATGAAGGAAGTGGCATGATTGCATGGAATTCCTAAAACGATTGTGTCTGACAAAGATCCGAAATTCACCTCGAATTTCTAGAAAGGATTGTTCAAAGGATTCAGAAGGAATCTGAACTTTAGTACAACTTACCATCCCGAGACTGATGGACAGACAGAGAGGGTGAATAGAGTGATAGAAGATATATTGAGAATGCATGTGATGGATAAACCATCAAAATGTGAAGACTACCTACATTTAGTAGAATTCTCTTATAACAATGGGTATTAGGAATCATTGAAAATGATCCCATTTGAAGCACTTTACGGCATAAGGTGCAATACTCCAGTAAGTTGGGATAATCCAGCTGATACAACAGTAGTCGGGCCAGAGTTTCTCAAGGAGATGGAGGACCAGATGTTAAAAATTAAGCAGAATTTGAAAACTGCCCAAGACAGACAGAAAAGTTATGTTGATAAAAACATAATCCATAGAGAATTGAAAGTGGGTGATCATGTTTTCCTGAAAGTAAAAGCTAACAGGAGTTCCCTGAAGCTGGGAAGCTGCACCAAGTTGGCAGCCAGATTTTGTGGACCATTTGAAATCCTTGAGAGGATTGGTCTCGTTGCTTATATGATTGCATTTCCTACATCTATGTATGTTCATAATGTATTCCATGTATCATTGCTAAAGAAATACATACCTTATGCTAATCATGTTATTAATTAGAATGTTATTCAGGTGGAGCAAGAAGGCGCTTTCCAAGTGCATCCAGTGCACATCCTGGATCAAAAAATCAAACAACTCTGGAATCGAGCCATAGGGCTTATAAAGGTGCAATGGACCTGGTACGGACCTGAAGACGCTACTTGGGAGCATGAAGATGCAATGCGGGCAGAATATCCACATCTTTTTGAAGAATTTTGAGAATTTTGTTGTATATGGGTACATGATGCACTGAGGACAGTGCATAAATAAGGGGAGGGGATTGTAATATCCCTTGGCCAAACCCAAATGTAAATATAATCCAAGTATATTTAAGCTAGTGAGTTATTTAGACATCATTTGTGTAATACACCTTTCATGGCATGGTGCACGCAAATACTGCACAGTAAAGGGATGTAATGTGCACATTCTCGAATACCGCATGCAGTAACTAAGGTGCGCATAACCTTAAAGATAGAGGATACAGTGCGCAATAACTAAAGAACATGAAACCTTGAGGTCAACGGATACCGGGCGTAGTAACTAAAGTGTGCACAATATTACGGTCAGCGAACCTTTGTGTATATAATATGCATTATAAGATGGTGAGCTAGTATTATAAGCCGAAATGCTTATGTCTTGGAATTAGTCCAGCACACCTAGATGTTAAAGGCTAGAGCGCCTATTTTGTATATGTCTCATGATTAATATAAAAATACATCGCTACGCACAGACTGACCATGATAAAAGAGAAGGGGGATTAGATTCCACCAAATAGGGAAAGGGGGGGCCTAAAGTTAAGAACAGGGCTAAGCTACAGAGCTTAAAGCCAAAAATAAATATTATATTAATATTTCTTAAAAACATAAAGTACGGATAATTAATTTATCCTAAGTCCTAAAGTAGGGGACAAGTGTATCAGAGTAGCTTCCAACATGAAAAGTGTCAAGTTGGAGACATCCATACTTATTGTCGAGACTTAGTTCCTTTGAAGGGGGGATCGACCATTATGAAGGGAAATCTTACCATTTTTTCCTTCGACCAGAGAACTAGTATCCACGATACATTCCGTCATTCCTTGAGCTACCTCGTATCTTCCTACCATCATACCCAGACCAGATTGATATGTTGGTGTACTTGTCAGCTTGGGAGAGGGATTGAAGAGGTGGGTTGTCAGTCCCGTGAGCAATTCTCTGAGTGAGGGAATTGTTGAGGATCGATCTCCTGAAGGTGATAAACTGCGGCTACAACGATCTGAAACTTCTGGTCTAGCTTGTTGCTGAAGCTCTGGAAGGGAAGTGGGGTAGCCGAAGGAATTTTGAGCAGAGAAGGGGAACACTTCCTTGGGTGGGATAGGCATGTGGGGAAGGAGAGGATGTAGGCTGTGGTTGAGTGAACACCTGAGAGGGAGTCTTTCCAGTTGATCGTGAACCTTTAGCTGAGTTAGGAATCCCTTTCCCAGGTGGAGTCTAGTCCCAACTCAGGGGTGACTCACTGTTGAGAGTGACAAACAATGTAGTCTAAGGTTGGGAGGTTTCTAGACGGTCTGCATGCAGTTGGTGACATTATTACCAAGATAAGTACCAGTTATGTGTTGAATTCCACGCTGTATTGTCATTTATGTGTTATTTTATGGGTTTTATTGCTTGTGTGAGCATAACTATCCATATGTTTAAGGATATACCCTGTATAAGCTGCATGTCTGTGTTCATTGTTAAATCATTATGAAAATCGTATAAAATCATATGTTTACATAACACAACTGGTTGTTTATCTTTTATATGTGAAGCTTCCGCTAGAGCATTGTATGTATATGTTTAATTACATGCAGTTCAGTATGTATGTATGCATGTGTTTGTATATATGTATTTAGAGAGATAAAAAAAAATTATGTGACATACCTCAGTTGAATATTGAGTGTTACATTATGTTGTTAGAACTAAGCTAAGTGTTTGAGTAAGTGACATTCCCCGGTCAGTGGGTGGATAGGGTGTGTTACATTAATCCTCCACCGACACTCCATATTCCATATTTGGCCTCCCTCAACATACTAGATCTGAGTAATCTCATGAATGATCCTATATTGCATGACCCCACATGGCTTGCAATACCTACCAAACTACCTTCGGACATTCCCAAGTTTGAAGGAAAGGCGGGAGATCATCCCGCAAATCATATCATGACCTTCCACTTATGGTGCTCTTCAAACAACATCATGGACGACTCCATCCATTTAAGGTTATTTCAACGCACACTCACAGGTCTGTCCGCCAAATGGTATGTGGACAAAAAATTAGGGTCCCATGTAACTTTTGAATCATTGTCCAAAACATTTTTGACATTCTTTCAACTACCAGTTTTCCATGACAATGGTCTAGAACTGCTCTCTAAGTTTAAACAAACCTCAGCCACACATATCGCCCACCACATTCACGAATGGCGTCGACGATGTAGTTTATGTAAAGAAGAAACCACTAAAGAACAATGCCTCGATTTGTTTCTCAGATCACTTGTCCCTCTCCTTACCAAAGACGTGGCCTCCACCTTCCCCCAAATTGAAGAGGCATCCATTAGCAAGGCTCAATAATATGATCTCATTTATGCACAGTCAGGATATTTATACACAGTACTACCTGATGCCTTGAGACCCGTAACATTCGGCCAGGACAAACCTGGGATGTCTCACTCGGTGAATGGATTGATTGGTACCATGACACACCACAACCCATACATCCAACCACCACCTATGTACAATACTCCCCTTGTTACCCTTCCCCCTCTTAGCAGTAGCCATACCCTGTTGTCCTCCCTCCACCCATAAGTGGACCCTCGTCGGCACCCATGATGCACCTGGTTGTTCAACCAATTTCTGGTATCCCCTCTACCTCAGTTACACCCTGAGCACTAGTGAAAGTGCTACACCTTCCTATGTATCCTACGGATCATTGTCACAAAATAATCTGTATTTTTCATTTTCTGGTCCTCCACAACCCATTTCTCCTCCACAAGGACAACCACATGCTGGGGTTGACGTTTTTCGTCCCTCTCCCATTCAACAATTTCAAAATTTTGAACAACTGAATACGGAAAATCTAGCCCATCAGGGGAATAATGCCAAAAATAAAGGAAAAAATTGAAACATTAATAACCTAGGACTAGGGGGAAATAACCCCCAACAAAACCAACTTGTTGGGGGCAACCATAACCAGGGTAACCAAAACCCCCAAGGGGGAAATAACAACAAATGACAAGGGAGGAACAACAAAAACAACCTCCAGACGAACTTCCCTTGTGCTCTTTTTGGTGAGCATGGTCATTATACTCACCATTGCCCCTAAATTGCTAATTTCAAATGGATGAAAGATTCCATGAATGCGCCACATCCTCCAGCGCCACCTGCCCCTTAGCAGAACCCACAATAGTATTTGCAAAAACCACCTCCAACAGTGTTTCAAAACCCTATTCCACACCAAGGCATGATGAATACCCAACAAGAGATGCATCCTTCCCCACCGCAAATGGGACAATATCAACTCCCTGGAAATCTAGCGGATCTCACTATCCTCCTCACTAGCAAAGAAGAAATTATTCTACAAACGCGCAGTTGTCAATACATCGCACCCTTTGAATCTAATCCCACCACTTCGGAAGCAGCTCCAGTTACAGTCGGACAACCTTTGTTGATTCCATTCCCTAACATTGAACCACCCATTCATATTCCTCGCATCCCATTATGACAGAATTTCAACAACCCTCAGGCAAGGGCGGGAGACAATTACAATCTGGTCGATGACTTGGCGCAATATCCTACAACCATGTCGGTCTTGGAGGTCCTCCAAACCTATCCCACTCAATGGAAATCATTTCTTTCCGCCTTGGGGGAAGTCGAACCTGCTGATACTAGACTCATCACATTTGATCTAGATTGTGGGGAACCCCGTCTCCCTGCTTTGGTAGCTTTCTAGATACCAGTCAAAATTTGGAACATCACAGTTCATCGATGCATCATTGATGAAGGTGCATCCACATGCATCATGTCCAAAATGGTATGGTAGAAACTTGGCTCCCCGGAGATAATACCATCCGCCATCACGTTGAGAGATTATGATGGATGACCATCCTCTTCTGAAGGGATATTTCAGAATGTCCCTATTCAAATCGGGGGGAAAACCATTCTTATTGACATTGAGGTTATCAATGCCCCACTTGATTACAATATATTGTTTGGACGTAGCTACATTTATGCTATAAAGGCTGTGGCCTCTTCTGTGTTTCGAATGATGATGTTCCCCCATAATGGGAAGATCATCACCATCGACCAAGTTTCACATTACGAGCCTAACCATTCCTCTCACATCGATAACATCCTACCTTTTGTCCACACTAATTCCAATGCCTACACACTCATCGATATGGGCCCCAGAATTTTCAAGGACCCATCCTTGCTGGGGACATACCATGGAGCACCACCGCTCATACACCCCTCAGCATAAGTGTGTGTCATATCTTCCGATGGAACTGAAACTGGAGATACCATTCCTCCCACATAGGCTTCTCCACCCCTTGATGCCCCACCAGTTGAAGAAATACTACCTCATGAATTACCTGAGAACCCTACGAAACCACTTACCCTTTATTTCACCCTTCCCCAAGGACAAATCCCAGTTTGGGAAACAATCCCCCAAGCCCTCACTCAAATCCCCTTCTTTTACCCCCCACCGAGCATACAATATTTCCAGGTAACCGCCATACTTACCCTTCCCAACATGGTGTTGGCCATTCTGGTATGGTATCTCCACCCACCTGTGATGGTTCCTCAACCATCCCTCCCTCCCCAATCAGAGGGAATCCCGATGCAGATTCCAATACTAACTCCAACCGCACCACCTTCACCCCCACTTGCCAACACCATCGCGATAGATGGGGGCAGATGGAATAAGAAAGAGTCCATCACTCCACTTCCTCCTTGATTTCAACCTCCTTGTGCACTATGCGAGAAAGAAGGAAACCCCACAAATATATGTGCCTCTCTCCCCAAGCTACGCAACTTAATCCAACTCCCCCGAGTAATCACATCGCTCATCTCTTCACCAAGCACACCTAGTATTACCATTGCATATCCTACTATAGGTAGTAAAGGGTTGTGAACCAGATTCACTTGTGCCATTTGTTCAGAGTATGGCCACTACACTCACCATTTCCCTGCACTACCTCAGTTTCAACATACACTAATGGCAGTACACCAAAGATTTCAGCAAGACCCCCCTCCATCCACATCATCAAGTACTCAAGTCACTGACATCCATTATGTCACGACCTCATTCAACAAACGGATGAGGTGTCCTTGCTCTCTTTGTGAATCACTTGATCATTTCACATACCAGTGTCCTACGATCATTGAATACAGGCGTTGTAAAATGGCCCTTATTTGAAATCCTCCAACCACCTCACTTCACGTGATACAAGTGATTCCCCCTATTCCATCTCCAGATACTTTCCATAGCACCTCCCCTAAACCTGAGTCACTTCCACCCCTTCATGGTTCATGGATAGATTGTCTGAGGATTTTCCCCCAAATCCCCCCAATTCTCCAGTTCATTTCCCCCAGAAAATCTTACCCCTGACCACATTTTTTAACCCACAGTATCTGGACATTTGGTTTATGTCAAGAATGCCATCAAACCATAGTTGCAATACCCACTCTATGTCTTCACCACCCGAAGACAATCACACGGTGACAATCACCGATGTTACTTCCCCGGATCCCCTATATTCTCTCATTTTCCACTGTGACGAAGATATCCTAGAGGAAATAACTACACCCGATTTCCCATGGAATGCGCTCCATCACAAAGCACTCTTTCTCTCACAGGAAGACTTTGACCCTCCTAGTCAAGCCTCCATATGTGCAATCAAAACCAAAGATTTTATTTCATCCAGGCATATAGACTGGTTCAACAACCCTATCCCTACCCCGATGCATGGCCAACATTTCTGCCACCATCAAAATTGATATTTCCATCAAACCTAGAATCATAGAAGAAATCACCATTGGTGATGCATGCTCCCCTAAGGAACTCACAGCTTACAAAGCTCTCTTTCAGGAATACCGAGATATTTTTTCCTGGTCATACACGGAGATGCCCGGACTCGATTCTTCTATCATCGAACATCGCATCAACACATGGCCATAAATCAACCCTATATGACAAAAGAAACGCCCACTACACCCATCCAAAGCAGCAACTATCAAAGCCGAAATTGACAAACTACGCGCTGCAGGGTTCATATACCCCATCGCATACACATCATGGGTTTCCAACCTTGTCCCTGTCAACAAAAAATAGGGTGTTGTTCTCGTCTACACTAACTTTCGCGACCTCAACCATGCTTGTCCCAAACACAAATTCCCTACCCCTTTCATCGACCAAATCATCGATGAATGTGTCGACCACGAGGCTCTATCCTTCATGGATGGTTTCTTTGGCTACAACCAAATCAAAATACATCCAACGGATCAATATAAAACCGCATTTACCACCCCATGGGGTACTTTTGTGTATCTTGTTATGCCTTTTGGACTCAAGAACGTGGGTGCAACATTCCAACGGGCCATGAATTACATTTTCCATGATCTCGCTCACATCATCCTCGCTTAGTGGGACGACCTCACCGCTCAATCCAAGAAACACACTCAACATCTAGATGACTTACGGGTCGTCTTTCAACGATGTCGACAATACAATATCCACTTGAACCCCCTCAAGTGTGTATTTTGCGTCACTGTTGGAAACCTCCTTGGGTTTATTGTCTCTCAACACGACATCACTGTGGACCCCCTCAAGGTCCAAGCTATCACAGAAATTTCACCACCTCAGAATTTTTGCCAACTGCATAGCCTACAAGACAAAGCCAACTTTTTACAATGCTTTGTCCCAGATTACGCCACTCGCGTGCACATTTTCCTTTGCCTACTGCGTCATGATATCCCATTTCAATGGGATGAACATGCCTAAACCGCTTTTGATGATTTAAAAGTGTCGCTCTCCAACGCCCCTTTAATTAGTCCACCCAACTATAATCGTGATTATATCCTCTACTTGTCAGCCTCAGCCGTATCAGTAGTAGGAGTTCTCGTACAACTAGGGGATGATGGTCAAGATCATGTCATTTACTACATCAGTAAACACCTTTCAGTTCCACCCCTGAAGTACAATCATGAAGATAAACTCTCCCTCACATTTTTCCTTGTAGTCCAGAAATTGCATCATTATATCTTGCTTCGCACTACCAAATTTGTGGAAGATTCCAACCCCATGCAGTACTTTCTTAGCCGACGACAAATTAATGGTAAAATTGCGCGATGGATTGTCATCCTTTAGGAATACGACCTAGAGTTTGCAACTCCCAAAAGAAAGAAATCCCTTTTCCTCATCGATCTCATCATGGATTTTCCCTCTGACACTAACAATGCACCCGTCAATACAGATTTTCTCGACGAGCACCTCTTCTACATGCCCTCAGATGACCCCTGACACGATGACCTCCTCATCTACCTTTGAACATAGAAGTTTAGAACCCATCTCTCTCGATACGATCGTTGAAACATTCACCATCAGGCCCCTCGATATCTCCTTATCAATGACATCTTATATCGACGAGGGGTCGACACCATACTCCTTTGATGTTTGACCATCGACGAAGCCAACAAAGTCTTGAATAATTTCCACAGTGGCACCTACGGTGGCCACCTCTCAGGGATGTCCACCACCCAGAAAATCATTTGAGCATGCTACTTCTGGACCACATTGTTTCATGATTGCATCCACACTGTAAAGCGATGCGACAAATGCCAGCTTTATGCAAACAAAGCACAAGCACCACCCACTCTTTTACATCCAGTCATCACTTCTGGCCCCTTCTGCAAATGGGGCATCGACTTCATGACTTGCAACCCTCCATATAGCAATGGACATAAGTACATCATTGAGGTAGTCGATTACTTTACCAAATGGGCTGAATCCATGCCTACCTTCAACAACACCGTTGACACAGCAACACGTTTTTTCTTCAACCACGTCATTTCTCGCTTTGGAGTCCCACTACAGTTAGTCTTCGATCACAATAAACACTTTGAAAATGAGATCTTCGTCAAACTCTCCTCAAGTTTAGGCTTCTCCCATGAGTTTTCCTTCCCATACTACCCTCAGTCCAACGGACAAGTCGAGGTTGTTAACAAAGTCCTCAAAACCATGTTGTAGCGCACTGTTAACAAACATAAGACCAATTGGCATCATATGTTGTTTTCAACACTATGGGATTATTGCACAGTAGTTAAAACTTCCACTGGTTGTACACCATTTCATCTTTTCCATGGGGTCGAATCCACTCTCCCCATCGAGTGCAAAATACCCACATTACACATCTCCATTGAGCTATTACCTGACACTGCTCCAATGGAGCAGCGCTTGCTGAAATTAGAGTCATTGGATGAAGACCGTTGGTCTTCATTACAGAACAATGAGGCATCTAAAGAATAGTCGAAGGCCACCTTTGACCGCCATGTCAACCTTCACTCATTTAACGAAGGAGACCTCGTCCTAGCCTACCATATCTCTCACGATACCCTCGGTCATGGAAAATTTGAGTCATTATGGCATGGACTCTACATCGTCCAACATTGCCTCATTAAAGGCACATACATCCTAGCCTCTCTAGAAGGCTACCCTCTCAAAGAACCCATCAACAGGTTGTACTTAAAGAAATTTTACGCCCGAGCATAGTCATTCTACACTAGGCTTTTTCTTTTTTGTACACTTTTGTCGTGTTTTTAATCTTATTTTTTCCTCCATGCTTTATGTCTGATCTACCATTTTTGTTATTGACAGATGTATCCTCCATCGGCCTACCACATCAGTTATGCTGATGGAGCTAGCCGATGATAGTTGTTATATACTCTTTATCTTTAGATATTGTTCACGTCGAGTATTTGGTTTTCATGTGTGCAGGTACTTGGTCATCACACACCAACACAACCCCTTTAGGTATATGATCGACACTGGCATGTAATAATTCCCTCCGAATATCCATTGCATCTCCCAGTCACACCCTCCTACATTTTCCTATAGGATCCTCACATCCAGCTCTGCAGTACTATCACCTTCACTGCATTTCAAGTACTATCACCTGGTAGCACTCTCCCCTAGATGATTTGTCCCATTCATAGTCCCCTTTGGCACTTTGAAACTCATGTTGCTTCACCCCCCTAGGGATGGGAGTCTCAATAGTATTACTCATGTTCGATAATTAGCCACATAATCCTTCTCCTCATTATGCTAGCTTTCCTAATGGACTCCCGAGATATCTCCCCACGGTTCTTATTTGACTGCGCCTTCGCAGTATCATTAACCCTCCATTTCATCCACAGTCATTTTTCCCATCTGCAGATTTCCCTCCATTCATTTACCTCATATAGAAACCCACCTATGGGGCCCCCACTCTCCACCAGTTCTCCACACAACTTGCACCCTCACAGACCAATCCATATTGCACTGGGGCACCTGTTTCTATATCTGCACACTTATCCCAAGTTATTCTTTATTCATTTAGTAATTGTACAAAACCTTTGTTTCCAACATTTACATAGCTTTTTGTTGTGACCTTTAGCAACCTTATTTTTCTGGCAAAGTAACCCATGTCACCCTTGGTTGGGGCATTTACTATCTCCTACTCCTGTCGACATCGTCCATAAACCCCGAGTATCCCACCATCCATATACCCCTGATCTCTGAGTTTGTTCACTATGTCATGCCTCTGGCACAATTTAACCCATGTCTATCCATCCCCTTGACCCTAAATTCAGTTTCACAGTTGTTGCCACTAATACTTCACATATATCCCCAACCACGGGAAGTCTTGAGTCTCACCGCATCTTCACTTTGTCCATGTTCCTGATCTCACTCCAGTGGATTTCATGAAGCCCTTTTGCTTCATGGAGTCACGTCTCCCTTTCTGTCGACATCAACACAGTTTCCAGAAGGGAGATAGTCTCTTGACTCTCATTACCTTTACAATGAGGAGCCTTGGACGACACAGAGAGAACCATCATTTCTCTCTGCTTTCTTTGACCCCCATAACATTCGAGGTCAACACACTCTCATGTTATGGTGGGTCTTACTATGCAACTATTGCAGTTGTTTTGTACTAGTCGAAGACCTCTAAATTCGTTGGGACATCAATGCCTACGAGTCCTCGACACTTCTTACAAGTGTCATCGTCTCTTTTTAGAGTATGTTCACCACCAGAATTGTCATTTGCCATTATCAAACCGCCCCGGAGGGTGCTTCAGTTATCTACATCAACATACAGCTTCAGTTATTGCCTGACATATTTGAGTTACATGACACGAGCATGGGGCATGCCCGCCTCGTTTGTATACAGATTTTATTTTTCCTACACCAAGAGAAAGGTTCAGTCCCACAGTTTCCCCTCTCCTTCTATCGGGTCGCTCTTGCATTTCCTATCAACACTCTCTCTTACAATGGTACTCTGAGTAGAAGAAACATTGATGTATTTCAGCTATATGTATGTTCCTAACCTCACACATCAGGGGGCATCTGTTATCACTGAAATTTCATCTGCAAATGGTTACATGAATCCATCATCTCCAAACACCTATTAGTTCACCCGCAGCCCTAAAAAATAATTTTCAAAAGGCACAAACTATACAACTAGTTATAAAATTGAGATGTGCAGAAACACTACAGGAAGTGCGTGCACATGTATAGGCCAAAAAATCCAAAAGAGTGCACATGCGCCCGATGTGCGATTATGTATGATAAAAACCACGCACTCTTGTGAACAATGCATTTATGGTTCTTGTCGGCCCCTCATCCACTTCTGGTTCAGTTCCCAAGTTGATTTGACCCTCAAATCCGAGCTGAATCCGAGTGGGGGGCTGGTCAAAGACCTAGGGGTTCCCTAAAGGACCCCTTGTTCACACTAAAGACCGGTTGGATAATGCCTCAAAGATTTTCTATAAAAAGAGGCCATGGGTGCACTATGAATTCAAGAATATCATTGTATTGTTATGTTGCCTATATTCTCCTACAAGGAACCTCTTTCCTTCTTGGAGCATACTAGCATCATCTCATTAAGATATTCACCTCACCTCTATAGGGAATAAGTTTGGATTTCTTCACCATTTATTTTCTAGTTTTCCATTTGTAAGAAGATATCTCACATAGGGGACTCAAGAACCCTCCCTTGGAGGAAGAGGGGATCCATAAGTCCCCCTTTTTCTTTGGTGCTTGCCCACTAATATAATCTCTCCATTGGTGGCATGAATATTGGTCAATTGTTTGATTGATTTTGGTTCTAATTTCCTTATGCATTTTGGTTTTGTTTCTTTAGTTGTTGTTAGCTTAGTTGTTTGTTTATTTCATGTGATTGAGTCATTTGATTCATACACTAACTTCTTTCATGTCCAACAGACCCAACCGGACTTGCAAGTGTCCCTCTTTTGCTCATTCAAGTGGCGAAAATGATACAACAATAGGGACCTTGACTGGTTTACATTCATGCATATTAAACCTCTGCAATATTGTCTCGATATATTTTCTTTGATTTAACCTGATTTTCCTCTTTTTCCATTCTCTTTTAATTTCCATTCCCAAAATGAAGTTTGAAGCACCGAGATCCTTCATGTCAAATTTATAGGACAACTGATTTTTCACATCCTAGATAATCTCCTTTTTGTTTCCTATCAGTAACATGTCATCCACATACAAGACCAAATAAATCAAATGATCACCAATTAATTTAAAATACACATAGTGATCCTCTTTGCTTCTTGTGAAGTCAAGTCCCAACATATAAGTATCAAATTTTTTATACCACATCCTTGGTGATTGTTTTAAACCATACATGTATTTTTTCAGCTTGCATACCAGCTCCTTCTTTCCCTTAACAACAAAGCATTTTGGATGCTCCATATAGATTTCTTCTTCTAGATCCCCATGTAGGAATTTGTTTTCACATCCATCTGTTCTACTTCAAAATCAAATGCAACAGTAAGAGATAATAGAAATATTATAGAAGTTAACTTGGCAACAGGAGAAAAAATATCACCAAAATCAAGTCCCTCATCCTGAGAATAACCCTTTGCTACTAATTGAGCTTTGTATTTCTCCACTTTTCCTTCTGCATTCAACTTCACTTTAAATACCCATTTGCTGCCAATGAGATTTATTCCAGTCGACAAATCCACTAGATCCCAAGCCTCATTCTTATATAAGGCTGCCATTTATTCATCCAAGGTTGTCATTTCTTCATCCATGGCCTTTTTCCAGAGCTTTCCATCCTTTGAATCCATTGTCGCCCTTGCAGTTCTAGGATCATTATCTGTAATAGAAAAAGAAAAATTTGAACGAAAATTAGATGGAGTATACATTTCTGGTAGCCTTCTTTCTCAAACTAATCTCCTCAATACTAGAGTATGAGGATCTTCTTCTTTTTTATTTCTGTTCTTCTGTAGAGTTTGATTCATCATCCTTTAAATCAAACTCTATTTTCTATTGTTCTTCCTTACTTGGTAGGACTTCCTATTTAACAACATCCTTCATTTATCTAAATACCACATCTCGGCTATACACAACCTTCTTAGTTTATGGGTTCCAAAGCTTATAACCTTTGAGACCATATTTATACCCAATAAATATACACTTTTCAGCCTTCTTATCTAGCGTACTCTTGTTTTCCTTTGGAACGTGAACATAGGCTTCACAGGAAAATAACTTGAGATGTGTGAGAGAAGGTTTCTTACCATTCCATACCTCTTGTGGAATCTTGTCATCCAACGCTGATGAGGGTGATCTATTGACCAAGTAACATGCAATACCCACTACCTATGCCTAGAATTTTTTCCCTAACCTGACACCACTGAGCATGCACCTTGTTTCTTCCATTAGCATCATGTTCATCCTTTCTGCAACTCCAATCTGTTGAGGTGTATATGGAGTAGTCTTTTGCCTTGATATACTGCACTTCTTACATAATTCTTCAAATTCATTCCTGTGGAACTCTCTGCCATTATCTATCCTCAACACCTTAATTCTCTGTTTGATTCTCAACAAGAGCCTTAAACTCTTTAAACCTGTCAAAGACTTCATATTTATTCCTGAGGAAATATATTCAAGTATTCCTCGAGAAGTCATCTATAAATGAGACATAGTACATAGATTTTCTCAATGATGGAACTGACACAGGTCCAAACACATCACTATGAACTAGTTGCAAAATTCATTCTGCCCTCATTGCACCAGAGGGGAATCTTACACGATTTTGCTTCCCATATACGCATTGTTCATAGAAATAAAAAACTAGAGAGCAGTTAGACATACCTTCAACCATACCTTTATCGTGTAGTAGTCGAAGACCCTTCTCTCTGATATTCCCCGGTCTTTGATGCCACAATATAAAATTTTCTCCAGAGACTGTAGGAGTTCTTTCTTCTTCAACTCCAATATCAGTAATAATGGAACTATTACACCCATCACTAATGGTGCTCCCTTGCATCTTATATGGAGTTCCAAACTGAACTCCCTTCAACAACACCATTGCTCCTCGAACCATCCTACAGGTTTTCTTTTCAAATATTGTTTTTACTTCTGCATCGTCCATTTTTCTTAAAGAAATCAAATTTCTGGCCAATCGTGGGATGTGTAGAACACCAGGTAGTGCTCTAATCCTTTCATTTATGAGCCTACACTTGACTTTTCCTCGAGCTATGATTATGGTTGTCAAGTCATCACCTAGGAAAACATTATCTCCATCATACCTTTCATATTTACAGAACCACTCTCTGTGGGGATTCATATGAAAGGATGCACCTAAGTCAACCAACCATGCCTCATGATATACATGTGTGCTTGAAGAAGCCAAATACACATCCCCTTCTTCTTCCTTGGAGGCCTTTTCTTATGTAGAAGGAGATTCTTCAGATCCCTTCTTTTTCTAAACTTTGGATCTACATTGCTTCTTGTAGTGCCCTTCTTTTCCACATCTCCAACATACCTTTACAAAGTTTCCAGGAGACTTAGATCTCCCACTTGAGGACTTAGATCTATTTCTTTCCTAGGAGCGTCCTCTTGCAAATAATGCATCTGTGTTATGTCCTTCCATGTTCTTCTGTCTCATCTCCTCCGACAACAAGGATGAGACCACTTCATCAAACTTCAAGGAAGTTGTATTACTACCTATGGCCACAACTAGACTATCCCACGAGTCTCGTAAAGATCACAGTAAACTGATACACTTATCTGCATATGATATTTTAATCTCAACAAATATTAACTGACTTACCACAGTATTGAAGGAGTTCAAATTCTCTTCCATTGAGTCTCCATCTCTCATCCTCAGGTTATACAACTTCTTTCTTAGGAATAGTTTATTTACTAAGGACTTAGAATGATACAACTTCCCCTCCCATAAACCTTTGGTTGTAGCTTCCTCTAACACATTCAGTGATACTGAATCTGAGAGACACAGTCAGATTGTGCTCTTTGCCTTCCAATCCAACTTTTTTCAGTCATCTGTTGAAGTTCATGTAAGTGCAATACCTAGATCCACCACGATCCATTGATCTTTGTCCACCAACAGATATTCCATCTTGAGCTTCCACAACTCAAAACTTTTCCCATTAAACTTCTCAATCTCCATTTTCGAATTGCTCGCCATTTCTTTTCACTTGAAAAAATCAATACCACAGATCTCCCACTATAACAAAACTTGTCACAGTCTCGAGCCAAACCCTTGACAACAAAGACGTCCCCCTAAAGCCAACAAAGCTTCGATACCAAATGTAGATTTCAACCTTGTACAATATTTCACTACAAACATATTTTCAATAAAAGAATAGAAAAGATATAATGGAAAATACACACGTTACACAGAGATTTTTCCCCTGGAAACCCAAACCGAGAAAACCAACATATTCTATATCCATTCATAGTGATACATTGTTTACAATACAATATACATATAGGAGTTAGCGGCATCCAAAACCCTAACCCAATGACATGGATTAGTCAACAACCCTAATTCCTTAACTGGAAATAGAAAACTATCGGAAAAAAACCATGTGCTGAAAAACCACCCAACAATGGACACGAAAAATTGAGGTGACATGAAAAACGAGGCAAAAATGTGATACATTTCCCGAGGCAAAAAAACATTCTTGGGGGCGCTGCCCCCGAACCCTTAAAGAGGGGGCCTATTGCCCCCCCTCAGACCACCATGCATGCCCAGTGCAACATAACAGACACTAGAGCTAGTCGTGCAAAGAATATAACACATACCCAACAAGATGCATATGCTAATTTCATCTAATACTATTGAACAATGACTTGTTTCAATTTGATGATTCAAATTACCTATTTGTTTAGCATTATGTTGAAAACATTGCAACTTTATTTAAAATCATGTATTTTTTTATTTTATTTTTAATTTATGTGATGCTTCAATATGTTAATGACAATGTGGTTGGTTTTTTAATGAAAGATGTCTGAAATCAAGTCCTAACCATTACTTTCTCCAATCTTTAAACCAATCGTTGGCCATGTACCTCACAAGTTCGAGTGAAAAATGATGCTTGCTTTGTGGTCACTTTGTTCAAACTCAGATTTAATTTTACTAACATACTATGAAGATAATATCCCAGTACAATCTATTTAGTGTAGACTATGAAGATCCAAACTCAATATAGTAATAAAAAAGAAAACCACCTATTAAACATAAACTCAAATTCCTTTTAATTGTTGTTGAATTTGGGATTACACCTCTATAAGCAATGAAATGGCCTAAAGGAAAAATGCACGTCTTTTTTTTTTAATTATTTTTTAATTATCAAAATAGTAGGGACCAAGCTACTTGCCACCCTTGTTGCATAATTATGATATTGGTATTGACTCCATATTATCTTATGGGTGTAAATGAAATTGAAACTATGTTTGGTTTTACAATGTTTTTAATCTCATTTTCATGTGTTTGTAGTCTTTGCTTGCTCGTGCTCAATGATAAAGATTATAATAATTTACTTACATCAAAATGCACACATATTTATATAAGTTATTTTTCTTTTGCATAACATCAATCACTTATACAAAACAGAAATACCAAGATACATATTAAGGTTTATATTATAGCGGCCTGTTCCGATTTTCGAATTTCAAATCACTACATGTTGGCAGACAACGACAGTAATGCTGTCGGTATTCGGACTATTTTCTCGGAGACAACGACCTTAATGCATGCATAATATAATCAGAACGTCCACTTCACTTTGAATATGTACATCTTGTCAATTGAGTATTTTAGCCATGATGAGTCTAAGTAGTACATTGAAGTAGTGGTATGTAATAATATATAAGTTCCAACCTATTATGATATTTATTTTAATGGGTTGAGTGGCGTTTCTAATTAATATAACTTTTCATTAATGGTTTTGGTTGTAAGGTTTTCAATTTCCCACTCACTCATGTTATTTGGAATGTGTTGACATGTTGTGTGAAATAAAAGTAGGATATGTATACGTGTGTATCTATGTCATTTTTTGTGTGGGACTTAGGTGGATGTATGTGTGTGAAACAATTATTGGGTCTGCAAATATGTGTTATGTGGGTGTGTACATGTAATACAATAGTCAAATACGATAATGTGTAGTGTGAAACAAAAATTAGATACATAAGAATGTGTTGTATGGTGTATATGTGTTTTATATTATGGAACATGTTAATGCTTGACTTTATTTGCAAGTTTACAAGTGTGACAATGACAGGTTTAGCATTTAGATCTTTTATTGATTCTAATATCTATTTAAATTGAACCTTAGGATTTGGAATATTCACAAAAGACTTGCTCCATTCTTGCATAGCCTTTGGCTGCGTCTTATCTGCCTTGGTGCTATGTAAAGAAGATAAGACAAAAAAATGCATAGTCTTTGGTTGCATCTTCTTCGCCTTGGTGTTGTGTAAAGTATATAAGACATAAGCAAATAAGATAGAAAAAAAATATAATATCAAGTAAATTGATTTTAAAACACTGTACTTGAGCTCTCAGCTACATGTATACTAGAACTTACTATGAAGGAAGGGACTAGTTGCTATTTCCCTTGTTTTTTTTATCAACGAGTTATTTATATATCATAGAAAATATGTTTTTGTGTTTTTGATATTGTATTCTAGCATAACCTCTTAAGTTTGCAAAGACATTCTAACATGGCTAGGGAGAATTATGAGAAAGAGCACACACATTATTTGGTGTCATGAACATAAGCATGGGATGCTATGGGATGGAGAAGAACAAAATGACAAGGGGTTGTTTGATCTTCATTTATTATAAAAAAAAAGACATATTTTTGCATGTTAATTTCAAATTAAATATGTACCTGTTTTTTTTTTAATTTAAAATATATATTTTGGGAAAATTTATTGGCATTTTTAATTATTTTGAGGATGGTATCCAAGGTAAACTAGATTTTACAGAAGCTCAAGGCTTTGTCAACAATCTCCATATGATTACAATATTCAACAAATGACTTATGAAAAAAATTATGTTACAACGCGGGATTTGAATCTGAGTAGAGAGGAAACACTTTTCTTCACTACTGCTTTAACTAAACTCACTTGATCCAACTAAACTTAAAAGTATTCCGCACGCACATGAATTTGTTAATTGATATGAACCATTTTTACAACCTTTCTATAACTTTGGATGAGTCTCATATATATGTTTTACCATATTGTGGGATAGGAAAGCAAACTAATTAAACTCAAATGGTGTCTTAAAAATAACAACTACAAAGTAAACAATTTGTGTTCATAGATACATCCTCAAATTTTAAAGATGATAGTTTCTCAAACATTTTGTCACTGGCTCAATAAAGATAAAAAAAATTGAAACTAATATAAATCTTACACTAAAATGAACAATCAAATAAATTTAATTTATGCACAGGCACCATGAATGTGTTAAAATGCTCAATTGTGTATCGTTACAAAACATTAGTTGTGTTTGTTCACCAATTGTATATTTATTAGTCCCCTCCTTTTAGGTTGCAGGGACTATAGCAATTGGATTAGTGCCATTTTTTATTTTTTTGCTCACATATCGATTCATTTCTAATCTTTTATCCTAAGTCTATATTAGTCACCTTTTTTAATACCAATGACATGATTGAAAATATTTGGACACCTTTATTTTAATCAATCATACATTTGATGGTCTTATTTGGTCTCATATTGAGGCCAACTAGTGTTTTGCTAGTTCCTTTTTCATAAAATTGAAGTTTTAAGTTAGGGAACTTCACTATCTATTAATCTTAGACATATCTAGATGAAGTAATCCTACATTGTGCTTTAACATTACTATAGATCAATATGTTGATATAGATCTAATAAAAATGTTTCAAAGCAAGGTGGTTTGAAACTTTAGCGCATGGAGGATAAGATCAATGAACTATCACCAACTAGAACATTTCCCGTCAACAAGAACATAGCCTCTGGGTGAACAAAGCAAATGAACTTACCATCAAAGGGTAATTCCATTCAAAATTTTAGAAACCTCTTAAAGTTATGTGCATACAATACACTATGTACAACTTCGTTTGTAGAAAAGTGAACCCTCATGAGTACCCTTACCAAGGGCTAGTTGGTGCTTTCCTTCCTGAATACGAGGTCCCTAAGTATGCTTGTACTATGGATCCTCTGACTCCCAATCAAGTTGCCTTCACTTTATTTAGAGTAATAAAGAAAATGTATGATTGTGTGTATAACTTAACTACTATGTTCAAATTTTCATGTATATGAGGAAACTTACCCCACTACACACAATTACACTTACCCTATTCCATACAAGTCATAATATATTAACTATTTTCTCAATAATTCATCCATTATACACAATTCATAATATATTTAGTTATTTTCTCCCTAATTCATTTTTTTACCTATACTAGAATTGTATATGTATGTACTCTCTATTATTGTCCCATATAGCATGCTACACATGCATAGGATGGACTTCAAAGCTAACAGTGTGCCAAGCATATGGCCCATACTTGGCATAGAAAGAACAAGCTTGATCTCGATCAATTGGATGATGTGCGTATGCCTTTGATTATGCAACTTGTACCCTTGGTGGTGGTGAAGCAAATGGATCAATTAGTCCAATAATAGGTTCTCCAACCAGATTTTCTACTTTCACTTATACGTGTATAGAGGTTGTAGGCTCCCATTTTAGGACTGGTAAAGGTATGTTTGGATTTGGAAGGAATGTCTCCTCTTCTAATGGTTGTGCATCTGCCTATGCTCCTATATGGTGCTAAAATGGGTGTTAGAACTAAAACTATATAAGGTATGTCATGACGTAAACTTGTGCTTGGAACTAAAATTTACACTTCCAATCCCTTTACTTAGCTACACAATTTATCATTTATATACCTACATTGATCATAAAGAGAATACCCCTCATGCTTCTCACCCTCCCCCTTTCACCTTCCCCTACATAGATTTCTAGCTATTGGCCCTACATGAGTTATCCACTCCATCCCACCTTCAGGGAATTCATTATCATTGCTTGGGATAAGCTCCAAACCCCTACACAGCTCCAAGGACAAGCCTTCTAGCAATCCATCCAAAGTGTTTCCAATTTCCCAGGCTCTCTCTAGTATAGGTATTGCTATATTGGTTTGCACTATCTAGGAACTTAAACCACTATTGCTTCTTTCATGAGATATTTTTATACTCAATCAACAAGGTCAAAAGATGGAACTAGGGCTACTTAGTATTTTGATGGAAACATGTCAATTGCTTATTATACTTTTGCAACTTAATATAATAATTGAAACTATATCTATGCTTGGGCACCCACACAAGACTTGACCTTACTGCTACAAGGTTGATTGGCACATTCATTATTGCTAAATTCTTAGCATTCCAAAAACTAGCCTCTACCTTCTAATACATTTCCCATTTTCGAGGTTACTTGATTGGAAACATACAAAACCTTATGGTTTTTCTACCAAAAGAGGCTCCTCAATAATAAGCACCATTATTTGTCTGAAAAGGAAATATTGATAAATAATAAGTCATTATGGAAGCCATAGTTTATGTATCGAGACTACAATATTTTCCCTGTCAGATCTAATGAAGGTTACAATAGATTAGATCTTACCTTCTTTAGAATAGAAAGGAGAAATAACCAAGTGCTCGGATTCATTCTAGCTTGAATCACATGAAAAAAATGACTACTAACGATTGATCTTGCCTTCTTTACGTTACTTATTTCTATCTTATCAAGGAGATTCAAGGAAGGTTTGAACCCTACCCATGAAGGTTTGAACCCTACCCTTTCATATCAACTGAACAACTGAATTGATATAATCTTTCATAGAGATGCAACTATATGGTCATCCCAACATTCCTCTAGAAGATTCAAAATAACTATCCCAAAGAGGTGATGATCGTTCGTTAAAATAAGGAAGAAGGAAGATAGTTTTTTCAACAATTTTGCATCATTAATAATAATAATGAGAATTATAATAATACGTAAGAGGAAGAATATGCAACTTATCTCACACTTGTTAGCACTTGTCGCACATGGAATTGGGATTTTTTTGTTTCATATCCTTCTAAACGTAGATCGTTGCCACTTGTAATTTTTTTACATGTAAACACATAGGAATACACAAAATGTGCCTCAGTCAATGACAATCTATCAAGTGCTTGTTATTGTAGCAACTTTAGTTCTCATATGCAAATAGAAATCTTTCTTCCTCCTTTCTCCATAAGAAATTAATGTGTCATTCATTATTCGTGCTTTGTAGACTCATAAATAGTGCCTTAGGAAGCATATTATTGAACCTGAGCCATGCTATAAAAAAAATAGAGATACGAAAAAGCACCAATCCACTTCTTAACTAGAAGAACCCATAAACAAAATACCTTTTTTTTCTGAGTACTTGCTGAAGGAAGGGACTTGTTCCTTTGTAGTATGACTTATTTACATTGTAAATAAGTTTATTTCAACCTTATATTAACTCATGGGAAGAGACTTGTTTACATTGTAAATAAGTTTATTTCAACCTTATATTAACTCATGGGAAGAGGCTTCTTTGTCCACCATGGTTACCTTTTATTTACAATGAAAATACATTTATTTTAATATTGTATTATTTAATGGAAAAAGATTATCGTATTGGGCCATAATTTTATTATATTTGATGGGATAGTTTCTTCACTATGGTTAGAAGAGTTCGTTGTTTGTCGTATAAAGACTTTTACATGAGGAATTGAGACCATATTGCTAAATTCATTATTGCATGTGCAAAGTGAACATAAAAGTATGTTCGTCACATTTAGATAAGATATGTTGGAGACATTTAATGTTTTTTTAAATTGAAATTGGGAAATTTATATTAACTAAAAAAAATTAGTCGAGTTAAACAACATTTGTACATCCAACTATATGTCTTCAAAATTTAAACAAATAGAATAATTCAAAACTAAAATACTGAGTTTACAAACAATTGTTCGCAAAAATTTCTAGGATTTAATAGTATTATAGATTTGATAATATTTTCCTAATATGTAGATAACTTTAAAACACATATCCTAATAAAACAATATGACAATTGGTGGCCTCTTTCAGGCCCATATTGGTTGGCACAAATTCCTTCTATCTTATTTCCATGTCCTCAAAGAGTTGATGCACCATGTCCTCCTCTTTAAATTATCCATGTCTAGAGTTCACTGACACCCATTGGTTAAAAGTCCCAAAACAAGCATCTTTGCTCAATTGGATGCAATTTCTTAGCATGAAACATTCCACCTCAAAACTTGCAATATGTTTCTTTAATTGAACCAGAGTACCCATGATGGAAGCAATTTGGGAGGCTACATGTTGCTCATTTTCATGCACCTTAGTTGTAAAAATGAAAATGGAAGACCTATTTCCATGAATCATTTCCTCATGAGTCCTTAAGACTCTTCACATTTCTTGTTGGTCTATGTAGTTCATGTCTACTGGTGTGATATCAGGAAATCTCAATGATTTAAAGTATTGGAGACAACTTAATACACATAGATGCAATGACTAACGCAAAGTGTCCAACACAAACTGTAAAATCACTAGACCATGAAACACATTGCTCAACCCACAAATTCAAGGCACCATAGATGTGGAATACCCATCGGAAGTCTATATGCTAGTAGGGGTGAGACACCCAAGCCTAGACCAGAAAACACAGAATACCAAAAACACAGAGCCTAGAAAATTTTGAAGCCAAAGACCACAAACAAGGAAATCAAAGGTTCCAAATTCACCAACCTACAAGGAATGATGAGTTGGAGAGACACTAAATATAAATTTCGGCATTTGTTGATGAGGGAGAGAGGAATCCAACAAGCTCTTCTCTTCTCTATACTGCAAATCACCACTATCCCACCTTGACCAAATTTAAACCCATTCATCAATTCAAGATTACGAGATCTCACCAAATTGGGCACGTGCGAAGGGAGTGTGGATCTCGTCACATTTATGGAAAATATTTGGTAGAAGGGCTTGCACATGATTGACATGTGACTCATTAATTTGGAGGTACTTGCCATTATTTGGATGAAGAGATTAGGGTATGGTTTGGAAAGCTAATGTTCCATTGACCCTTAAACCCCCATTTTCATCCTTGTGGCTTCATTAGCAAGAGAGTCAACATGAGTGTTGTTATCCCTTAAGCCCTGTAAAAACCTTATTTTGTGAAATCTTGAAACTTTTTGTGAAATCCAGGATAATTTGGATGCAATTTTGTAGTGAACTGAAGAAGATTGTGTATACATCGATTAAATTATGACATTTGAATCGCCTACAATTGTGAGAGAGGCTATTTGACGATCTAGTGTTAGTCTCAATCCTTACAATACAAAATATGCTTTGGACTGATTATTGGAAGAGAATTACAATCCCCATACGTAATTTAGTTTTGTGTTTCTCCATGATCAAAGTGAATCCCCCTTACCATTGGACTTTTGAAGGTACCTTTAGTGTTTAATATGCTTGACCTCTCATTTATTAGTCATGTTGTACATGAGTTGGTATGTAATTAAAATCCACTCACACATAGGTCAAGATACTTGTCATGAGTTTATTTAGATAGGATTGTTGAAATAGTTGTGATATGCAATCAAGTATAAAGCCCGAGTGGGTCTAATGGTTAAGAACATGTGTTTCCTCCTAAGAGATCACAAGTTCAAATCCATAGGGGGGTAGGGTATGTATACCTCCATAGACTTTACCAGTCAAATCGCTGGGTGGAGGAGGTCTCATACACCAATTTGGTGTCTGGCTTGGCCGTGACCTTAAAAATAGATTATTATTATTATTATTACTATTATTATAAATCACTGTGTGAAATATGTAATCTTCTTATAAGTTTCTTGTTATAAATTTCTTTAGACATAATTGTTGAAATGGAGTGTTAGGTGGTTTAAAATATTACATAGTCAAAGTAGAAGATAGACTTCCAAGTTGGAAGTAATCTATCCAAAGCAAGTTTCACAAACGTTGTAATAACACTATTAACAAGTGCTACTGTAGTAGCTATGTCCCTGCCGCAAACTGCTACAATATGTATATTAATATATTAAAATAGTATTATTAGTGATTAATGAATAAACATAAGTTCCCAAACAAAATGGAAATGTTTGATGCTTAAATTAAAATAGAAATTTAATTTACAAAGTCAATTCTATCTAGGAATCCCGATAGTGTTTTTGTATACCAACACATTCAACAAGTCAGCTTCCATTAGTTTCAATCAATTGAAATCACATCAATGATTTATGGGTGGCTTGAGACTTACTCCATCTCTTTGGAGTAGGGCTTGAAAGCACATCATGATTTCTACGCTGCCTGGGACACCCTGAAATAGGGTTTTGACACTGCAATGTTAGGTTAACCTTCTATAGCTGGGTTGGTTAAGTGGCAACTTATAAATATAGATATAGATATAAATATATAAAAGAATGGGTTTTGAAATTTATAATTTCTAATAAGGTTCACATAAACATCTTACGTGCAAATAATGTGTTATAATTATATAGAATAGGGCCGCTCTCCCGACACAGGAGCTGATTTCATGCATGTCAGGTGATTCCTTCCATTAATCCCATCCATCCAACCATCCCACCATGTCATCTAGGCCATGTCATCTAGCAATGGTGTATGGGTAGCAAGGGAAGCTAGCTACGAAAGGTCCTCCCTTGGCTAATCAATCATCCAACCCCCGTGTGTAATAAGTTCTGGAGTTTTGAATTCTTGACTCGTCTCAATAGGGCTCCTCAGATTCATGATCTGAAGAGGTAGACCCGAACAAAAAAACTCAATATTCTATGAGGAAATCAAAATCTAAATAGGTACTAGATCTGCTTCGGATAAACCTGTTGCCAATTCCAATTTCATAGTTCATCTGCCCGATCGTTTTTTCAGGTCATTAGGAAAAAGTGGAACAGGTGGACCGGCTGTAGTTATTTTTGAACCCAAACCAGGACATTAGAACTAGGCCTTACTTCTCCTTAGCATATTGAAATAATGAGTGTTCGCTTGGTAATGATCGAGTTATAATTCATTGCTTTCATGGCATGTTTCTTTGATCTAATTGGATTCATTTCATTATGCAAAATTCTCTCTCGTTTCCAGAGGAGACCTTCCTACTTCGAGCAAGCTTGAAAACTTATTTACTTTCAGATTCAGGTGCCCAGGCGCATAGTGGTATGGAAATTTTGACTGCATTGCTAGGAAGATGCCTACTTGCATTTCATGTTAGTACATGTTACCAACCAACCTTTTCGATGGAGCAGAACTCTAGTGCCTATGCCCTTTTTCCCTATAATATATCTCTTTTCCGATGTGGGGTAAAAACACATGGTTGTAGAACCCTACCAGTCTCCCTCTATCGAGCCTTCCTATGACTCTCTTTCTTTATAAAGGAGCCCACCTATAACACTGCTTTATTGTACATAGAAGTAGTATTTAAAGCCCCTTCACAGTAGTTATCGTGATGGTGTTTGCAGACAACTATAGCAATGGTGGATGCAAAGTGTTGATGGACTGGGATGAATAAATGGATGTACAATGAACACTGCAAATTTAAAGGCAGTTATAAACTTTGAACTACAACTTTCTTCCTTTCATCACTAAGAAGAATCAGCTTTCACCAAGATTTATATATGCATTTCCCACTTGAAATAGAGAGAGCATTTAGTTTGGCCCAGGGAAGTGGAGTTTTCTCCATTTCCAAAATCACTTCATTTTCCATTATTTATTAAAAATAAGATTTCATTTTTATGGGGTCAGACGAACTAGGTCCAAGAAACTGATTGGGAAAATTCACTTTTTTAGACAAATGTGCAAACACGTCGTAGCTTGTAGAAACACACGGAAGGTAAAAGTATTAGTAAGAGCTACATGCTTATTATCCTCACTTTATGAGGAATATTTGTATTAAAGTCGATGCATGGATGAAGCCGCCATAGCCAGCTGGCCGGATGGGGCCTTCATTGGTTGCATGGCAAGTATGTTGCAATGAAAGGCCCCTAATTGCAGCACCAAAAATCCAGATGAAATTCCCATGGGGAAGAAAATATATGTTCGATGAAAGGCCCATGGGGAGCAAATCTTTGTTCGAAGTCATGACATGTAGTCTGGAAAATGTAGAGTACATTCTGAAAACCAAGTTCTCCAGTTTCCCCAAGGTCTTTTATTACAATTTTGTCTTCTTTGACGTCTTTGAAGACAATTTATTCACTATAGATGGCAAGCTATGGAAGCTTCAAAGGAAGGTCAGACTGCTGCTATGCAAGAGAACATACTCAACTACGGTGTGAATTTTGCAGCCCGTGGTTAGGCTGTTGCTCAACATGGGAATCTGGTCAACATGGGAATCTGCTAGTTGCGCTCATGCTGGAGTATTTTTGTGAAGAGAATAGGCAGACACTTTTGTGAATCTCTACTTTTTAACAAGGTATCTGAAGTGGGAACAACTCTCAGGAAAATATTTGAAGAAATCATACATTTCTGTCTAGGATTTTCTTGCAGGCATGAAAGGTATAAACATATATTTATGTATCTTCCCGTGTTTAGTAAACAAATGCACTCCTTTTTTCAAATTTAAAATATTTATATTGTAGATGCAAGCTGGAGTAATTTCAGTTCCACCAACCACTTGAATTCTTTGCGAAAGTTGCAAAGAATAATTTCGTTCGGCAGAGGGATCGTTGGCTGCCAAAGCATTACGATTCTCATAACCCGTCAGGATATTCTTGGTTGCCTGAAAAATCATGAGGGTTCTGATAATCGAAATTTTTATATACTTTTTAAAAAAAATATTTTCAATTGTCTAAGTAGTATAAGAGAGAGCTTACCATCAGATTAGCTCTATCCTGAAGTGCAGACTTGAGACTTGTCAAAATGAAATATAACTAATTAAAAACAAAGACCTTATCTAAAAAATTAAACTCTACCTTTTCATCCTTCTCATTGCTTCAGGAGAAATCTGTAAGAATAATTTCGTAAATGACATATATGATAAAACAGTTACGAAAACTACCGATTCAGGTTTCCGGAACTTTTGGTAACAGAATGGTCGAATCTCCTACTCTGATGGACAGGTGGAGAATAACTGTCTTGGGGAAACTGGTCCTCTCTCTGCCCATAAAAGAAACTTCAGAATACCCATCATATTGATATGAAAGTGTATACGGCAGCAGGGAAAGAGAGGGAAATCGATTTCCGGTTCTGTGCAGAGGGTTCCAACTTGATTTCCGTTCTGTGCAAGAAGGTTGGCTACTGAGGAACAGAAGGTTCGAAAACGAAATGGATTCAGGTATTATTTCATTTAAATTCCTCTTCTATATGATTCAGATTAAAAAACAGAAAGTTCCAGGTCCTGCGAATATGCTAACATTGGTATCAGAGCCTGCGTGGAGAAATTTCTTTCGTAAATGCATTTGAGATAAATTTCCTTATCTGGTTTCCTTGCTAGCTTCAAGTTATAATCATTGATATTGATATTGATATTGTGTGATGAGGCCCTTATTATTAGCTTTAGCGTCGTTGTTGATTGAGTTTTAATCCTTAAATCGTCGACGAGAATGATGGAAATCTGTTAGATCAACGAGTGCCAAATGGTCCGGTATCGTTTGAAGTACAAGTTACGAAATTAATTTTATGAAACAGAATTCCAATTTACCGTAGAAAAACAAGTCTAAATTTGTATAAAATGCAATGCGAAGATGTGCTGTGTATGTCTTAAAGTAGAGTTTAAGAAAAAGGAAATTAAAGTTGAAAATTCCTGTACTGGTCATGTATGTCCCATGGAAAGTATTAGTGGTGAAACCCTAAAATAGTGGACAATATTGAATGCAAGAGCTAGCAAACTGTGCCTTGTTTCTATTAACAACGACATATAATTGAACTAGATTTTAGGTCCAATTTTTTTTTTTTTTTAAGTTCCAAATTGGCTTTCAAAAGTTCAATTTTTTTATACATACGTACTCTGGCAAACAATATATTTCAAAACAGTAGAAAAAGGAAATGCACTGGATGCTGAAATTGCAGGATTTTTTTTTATTTATAGGTTGTTGAAAGATAAAGCTACACATTACTGTTGAATCAACATGCAGAGTCATTACATTGATTTAAGGTTTGTATTAAGATATGGTTTGGTAGCCACCAAAGTGGTCCAACCGGAAAGACTCATAGATATTAAGTCAAATTACCGAAATTTAGTACTTGTTTCCCCTAGTATTAAAATGATAACTCTGCAAATCACAATTATTTAGTCACAAGAATATTAGGTTGGCCCAAAGGTGCACCAAATTCTTGAAATATTATTTAATTGGAGTAGGATGATTGATAGGTATTCACAATTGAGACTAGTATGGATACTCAAAGGTAACATACTTACTCAGTTGTGAATATTTTATCAATCAGTCCTATTAGGTGAAAGGAAATCACCATAATTGTTAAATAGTTTTCCATAAGATTATCCCAAAGGTAGGTCACGGTAATACTATTCACTATTGTTTAAACCATGTTTTTCAAATTGCTTATAACTCTTAGCATTAATGTCACATAGCATGTATTTGTGATTGCAATATCAGTTCCTGTGTCGCTGCATTCGCATGCCTCTTCTATCCCGATCTTGAATGGAATGAATTTTTCAGATTGGAAAGAACAGGTTCAGTTTCACCTTGGTGTTCTGGATCTAGATGTAGCACTTGAATCTGAAAAACCAGCTGCTATTACTAGTAACAGCAGTGCAGAAGAAAAATCTACATTCAAAGCATGGGAAAGATCGAATAAACTGAGCCTTAAATTCATGCGAATGACTGTGGCAAACAACATTGAGTCAACTCTTCCTACTTCTAAAAATGCTAAAGAATTCCTGAAATCTGTGGAAGAACGTTTCAAAACTGCAGACAAGTCTCTTGCTGGGACATTAATGGCTAAGCTTACCACAATGAAGTTTGATGGTACGCGTGGAATGCATGAGCATGTCCTTGAAATGACAAACTTGGCTGCTCAATTAAAGACTCTTGAAAT